>JALPQI010016954.1:0-22876 GCA_025490895.1 Thaumatotibia leucotreta
AACAATTTCAGCAAAACACGACAAAATACCTATGTGCTACAATTTAGGCCATTCATTTTTCGGCGTAAAGTTGGAATGCGACAAATTTTTCGACATAAAAAAATTATGCCACCCGATATAGACCTAAAATTAATTCCAACCTTTTTAGGGTTACGTGGTAAACGAGGAACCCTTATAGTTTCGCCATGTCCGTCTGTCCGTCTCTCCGTCTGTCTGTCCGCAGCATAGCTCATAGGCCGTTAGTATAAGAAATTTGCAATTTGGTACACGTATACCTCCATATCAGTCACACCGAAAAAGAGGTAGAATAAAATATATTAAAAAATATTCGAGCACCTCCCCTATAAGTAAAGTCGGGATGTTTTTTTTATTTTACTGTAATCTTATAGTATGGGGTATTGTTGAATAGGTCTATAAAAAAAATCGGGTAAAAAAAGAGAGTTTTTTTGTAAGTTAACGTTTTCGGAATTAACCGCTAGGTTTTCTTGCCCCAGGGTCCGCTGGATGCGGGTGACGCAGGATCGGTCATTGTGGCAATCTTTGGGAGAGGCCTATGTTCAGCAGTGGACGTCTTTTGGCTGATATGATGATGATGATGGATGATGATGATGACATTACGATACAAGTGTGAAAAAAGTAAAGGTTGGCGATAAAATAAAACACGACTGAAAGGAGTGTTTTAAATCGACACGAGATTTTAGGGTTCCGTAGTAAACTTACCCTTATAGTTTCGCTACGTCCGTCTGTCTGTCTGTCTGTCTATCTGTCTGTCTGTCCGCAGCATAACTGAGTGACCGTTAGAATTAGAAATTTGCAACTTGGTATAGTGTACATATTAATCAGGCCGATAAATTGATAGAATAATATACAAGGTGATCCTATTAACTATGCGTATTGGACATTAGGAGGTAACTGCCCATAATAGCCACGCTGGGCAAAAGGGTTGGCGATCGCAGTAATTTGTCCACTGTGACGATGCTGTGCTGCTGCTGCTCATCATCAATCTTCTGTAAAGAAATAGTTATTTGTTGTACAAGGGTGCAAAGTTGTATTTTACCCGCGAGCATGAAATTGAAACACGAGCAAGCGAAAGGATTCCATAGTTGAATCACGAGCGAAGCGAGTGGTTTTAAAACAGAAACTTGAGCGTAGCAAGTGTTTTAACTTACGAGAAGTAAAATACATTTGCACTCGTGTGTAACACAAAACTTTTCCCCTCACTATAGCGAGGAACAGGAGGAGGTTTCTGATATGAATGATTAAAATTGAGGATATACTTCATAGTAGCATAAGTGCTGAACCACCACCAGTTTTCTTTTTAATCTTTTAATTTCCAAGTTTTGCCCATTCAAAGTTAAGAGTGGGGTCAAATTCCTGCTTGTACAAAATCAGATCTAACTTTTTTTCTATACGAGGTAACGAAATAATTATTACTTTGTCATTATATTTTCTAAATGCAGTTAGAAATACGTGGTTAATTTTTTTTGGGTTCATTAACGGGCACGGTGTATACGGTCAATTGCAATCGCCTGGATTTAATTCAATATTTTCTCATTGAATTCATAGGCATTTAAAAGATTAAGGTCATAGTTATATTTTAATCTGCATAAATATAACAAGAGAAAAAATGCACTAGATGAGCATTTAAAAAATTCGTATTTCGGAAAATAGGCAAAATATTTTTTTTTTCGAAATCTAATTAAAGAAGATGTCATCTATAATTTATGATTAAAATAAAGAAAATATTTTATCTTCCTCATTGATTTTTTTAGAGTCAAACATGAGCATTTTCGAAAGTCTCAATTTTCATTTATATTTTTCTATTACAAGTAGTTGCTCTAACACATTTATATTTATTTTACAAAATGAACACGGCAAGTACTTTATTTTAAGAATAAAATTATATTTGATATGCACCAGGGTTGGCTCAAGAACCAATTGAAAATATAATGACAAAGTAATAATTATTTCGTTACCTTTTATAGAAAAAAAGTTATGTCTGTTTTTCCACAATTAGAAATTTGACCCGACTCTGAATTTTGCACGGGCAAAACTTGGAAACTAAAAGATAAAAAAGAAAACTGGTGGTGGTTCAACACTTCTGCCACCATGAAATATATCTTCAATTTTTTTCATTCAAATCAGAAACCATGCAGCACACTCGATTTGTTGATTTCACCTGGAATGACCCTTTACCATTATTTCGTTAGGTCGGTTGGTCTTTCTTGAGTGAAATCTAATTTCTTATGTTTTTTTTAACACTTTTTTTCCTAAGTTTTCAGCTTTGTTCAAGTGGGGAACAAAACAAATAAACGAACACTGACGTCGTTTAAAGAACCAACCAACCAAGAAAGAAAATAAGGTATGTGAGTTACAACCCGCAAATGGTAGGTATATAAACCCCTAATATTTTCATTTGCAAGTATAAGTATTCTTTTTTTATATATAGGTAATATATAGACAGGGTAAAAAATATTTTTGGGTCAGTGAGGGCAGCTACCAGATCCAGAGTAGCTATGCGAAAATGGTCTTATACGCCCTTCCTCGATTTTAAATTAGTGAAAATTGGCGTTTACTGATTTTGGGAAAATCATACGGGTTCCGAGAAAATTGTCCTTTTTAACAACCTTTTTTTGATGCCAATCGATCCTGTTTCTGTTCAGGATCAAAAGTTTGTATGACACCAAAAAAAATTTTTCGGCTAGAAAAGCCGCAAATCGAGATAATGAATGTAGCTAATGTTTCCACACAGTATTATTGTCATTTAGCATAGGAGGTATAATTATTTTATCTACCTCCATATCATAAGTTTCCTACAATATGTTTGTAAGCGACGAACTAATGAGCTACATTAAGATTGATGTATCTGTGGTAACTATGTAATATTTATATTAAAGTATCGGATATCGGCTATTTAAT
Organism: Thaumatotibia leucotreta; assembly: GCA_025490895.1. Classification (NCBI taxonomy): domain Eukaryota; kingdom Metazoa; phylum Arthropoda; class Insecta; order Lepidoptera; family Tortricidae; genus Thaumatotibia; species Thaumatotibia leucotreta. The sequence goes on from JALPQI010016954.1 coordinate 2,920, forward strand.
TACGTTCAAATTTGGAACATCCAACTAAATAGCAATTCTCATATTTGTTTGCGATTATCGACTCAGTCGATTTGTAATTTTAAATTCATAATCATATTCATAATCATATTTTTTATAAATTTCAAATACTACAATCGATTTAGGATCCGAAATCGAATCAAGATTGTCTATGAAAAAAAAAGCTAAATGCAAATGTCAGCTAATTTGTTATTTTTGTGATTTTTGTTTGGCGTTGTTGTTTGTTGTTCTGTTTACATATTTTTGGCACTTTGCCTGTATTCACAGGTGGGTTGTTGAATGTACATATTGTAGGAAACATGATATGGATGTAGATAAAGTTATGTATGTGACTGTACATAATTCGGCATTAAACACTCGTGTGATCTCATTATGAAACTCGCCTACGGCTCGTTTCATAAAACCACACTCGTGTTTAATGCCTCTTATTATGCGCCAGCCACATAAATAACTAGTAACATATGATGATTATGATGTAATTAAACTTTCACTCTTTCCATAGTAAATTTAACTATGAAAACAGTTTTCTTGAAATTTTGGCTTTTTTATACATTGCTATAAGTTGACCCCTAAGAAACTATTGGTACTGGATACGAATGGAATCGATTAACATAACAAAATTAAGCGTGAAAAAATATTTATTAGTACCGATGGTGTATTTTTTGGTGTATGGTGTATTTTAGTGGGTCATTTTACGTCAGGTCCAAAACTTCGGAGGGCCATCTGTACTAAAAAAACGTCGTAGGAGACACGTGCAAAAATGAAATTCGTAACTCGTGTTGATTTAAAACACTCCCATATCGATCGGTCGTGTTTCAAAACATCGCCACTCGTTTCGAATTTCATGTTTTTCGCACTTGTGTCGAAATGTACTATTTTAACATTCATACAAATTGTATGGGGATTTTAAATCTCGATTTGCGGCTTTTCTAGACGAAACTTTTTTTTTGGGTCTATACAAGCATTTGATCCTGAGCAAAAACAGGATCGATTTTTTTTCCTAGTCTGTAGACGTGTCCCAATGCTGGGCAAATGTCTCTCCCTCAGATCTCCACAGCTCCCGGTTCGGTGCCAAGTCTGGCCAATTGTTGGCCAAGGCGTCCAGGTCGTCCTGCCATCTCCGCCTGGGCCTGCCTCGTCCCCGCCTAGTTTGCAGCATCCACTTGGTGGCAGTGTCGTCGTAGATAAAATGTCTACGTGATAATTTTATCATTGTCAATGGTAATGAAGTTTGTCTATAAAAACTGTGTATATTTATATTACATTTTTTATCTTTTTATTCACAAGTACGGTTGCCACCAATTGCACTTGAAATTTATTTTTAAAATGGATCTTTTCAAATAGGAGACGCAGCATGACTTCAAAAAATTTAGAACAAATCTTAATTTGCTTTGCAGAGCTAAAACAGCAATGAGTCCATATATATTATGTATACTTCAAAGACAGGTAATAGAAACTTCAAAGATAGGTACTCTCTTTTCAAAATGGCAGATAATTTTGAATATAACTTAGAAATAGAAGAGGTACTATTTTTTCACAAAAGGTAAAACAATGCAATATGATTTGATCGAATTCAGGATCTGATCCCGCTATTATTATGGTTACTGCGAAACCCTCTCGACGTTTTTATCAAAATCAGATAGATTAGATAATTATTCAATAGGGGGCTGCCTAATTAATGAACAATAGTATATTTAGTAGCAGTATTCCGCCCATGCGAAGCCGCCGTAGCTAGTTATGGAAAATTACTTTATTTCCACAACATAATGTAATATTTATAAATGTACCGTGTGTAATTAATAATAACATTAATAACAACTAAATGTAATTTTTGGTAACCATTATAATGGCGGGACCAGATCCGTTGTAAAATAATTTGTACCTCTTCAATTTCAAAGTTATATTCAATCAGTCTGATCCCGCCATTATAACGTTATAATGGCGGAACCAGGTCCTGAATTCTGTCGATTCATATTGCATTATTTAGTACTGAATTGGTACTATTTGGTACCTGTTGTAAAAAAATGAGTACCTCTCCCATTTCAAAATTATATTTGAAATAGTGTGGTTCCGCCAGACCATTTGAACCAGACTATTTCCCGCCATTATAACTTTATAATGTCGGGACCAGACTATTCGAAATATAATTTTGAAATGGTACTCATTTTTTTTTACAACAGGTACCAAATAGTACCAATTCAGTACTAAACAATGCAATATAAACCGACAAAATTCAGGACCTGGGTCCGCCATTATAACGTTATAATGGCGGGACCAGACTATTTAAAATATAACTTTGAAATGGAAGAGGTACTATTTTTTTTACAAAAGGTACCAAATAGTATCAATTCAGTATTAAATAATGCAATATGAATCGACAGAATTCAGGACCTGGTCCCAACATTATAACGTTATAATGGCGGGACCAGACGGATTGAATATAACTTTGAAATTGAAGAGGTACAATTTTTTTTACAACAGATACCAAATAGTACTAATTCAGTACTAATAAATAATGCAATATGAATCGATCGAATTCAGGATCTGGTCCCGCCATTATAACGGTTACAATTTTTGTGGAACAACTCAAATTATTTTATAATATATTTTTAAGTTATTTTTTTTTAAGTAGGTAGTAACACTACGATGTACCTATATAAAGTTAAATATTTGATGCCATATACCACAGAAAAAATACCTAAGCTTACCAAAGCCATAGGTGGAATTTGAACCCGACGTCCTCAGCTTTAGTGGCTGATGCATAAACCACTGGAGTGGCCGAGTGGTTTAGGCAACAGCCGCAAAACTGAGGACAACTCTCCAAATTCCATCGTTGGTAAACTTCGATATTGTTTATTTATTTAGTACCTATATGTCATCTAATAGCTGGAGAGCCAGTGAACCCTGAGAGTAACGGTCTTCCTGTAAGGTTAGAAATTTGTATACTAACGGTTTATGGAAATCTAAGAGCAATAGCCATGACCTGGCAGGCGTCAGCCCTGCACGTCATCAGGCCCTTTATTTTTTGAACTGTTAAGTAAATTGGATTTCAAAACTTGTTTCTGTAAGTTTGAAAAATTTATAGGATAAAGTTAATTTATTTTACATCTTAAAAAAAATTGACAGGCGATTACAATAAGCAGAAGTATATGACAGGTCAATTAGAAAATGCACAGTTGATGAGGTAAAATAAACTTCATCCTGTATACTCGAAATTTTTATATGTCTTCAAATAAACGTCTCTGAGTAAGTATGTGCAATGCCAGGCGGTTTTGAACAGCATAAGACCTTGCCAGGCGAAGGGACAGTTAAGTAAATTGGGTTTCAAAACTTGTTTCTGTAAGTTTGAAAATTTAATAGGATAAAGTTTATTTATTGTACATCTTAAAAATAAATTGACAAGCGATTACAATAAGCAGAAGTATATGACAGATCGAATAGAAAATGCACAGTTGATGAGGTAAAATAAACTTCATCCTGTATACTCGAAATTTTTACATGTCTTCAAATAAACGTCTCAGAGTAAGTATGTACAATGCAAGGCGGTTTTGAACAGCATAAGACCTTGCCAGGCGAGGGGACAGTTAAGTAAATTGGGTTTCTTAACTTGATTCTGTAAGTTTGAAAATTTAATAGGATAAAGTTTATTTATTGTACATCTTAAAAATAAATTGACAGGCGATTACAATAAGCAGAAGTATATGACAGATCGAATAGAAAACGCACAGTTGATGAGGTAAAATAAAGTTCATCCTGTATACTCGAAATTTTTATATGTCTTCAAATAAACGTGTCAGAGTAAGTATGTACAATGCCAGGCGGTTTTGAACAGCATAAGACCTTGCCAGGCGAAGGGACAGTTAAGTAAATTGGGTTTCAAAACTTGTTTCTGTAAGTTTGAAAATTTAATATTTTCTTCGGTTACCGCGAGGATTACTCATGAAATAAAACTATAAAAACGGACAAACTCGCGTATATTAACTAATTTTAACTTCATTCCGACGTTCAATTTCCTCCATTGTCAGTCATCCGCAGACCACGAACCCTGTAAAGTGTTCGAAACGTCGGAATGAAGTTAAAATTAGTTAATATACGCGAGTTTATCCGTTTTCATAGTTTTATTTCATTTGAAAATTTAATAGGATAAAGTTTATTTATTGTACATCTTAAAAATAAATTGACAGGCGATTACAATAAGCAGAAGTATATGACAGATCGAATAGAAAATGCACAGTTGATGAGGTAAAATAAACTTCATCCTGTATACTCGAAATTTTTACATGTATTCAAATAAACGTCTCAGAGTAAGTATGTACAATGCAAGGCGGTTTTGAACAGCATAAGACCTTGCCAGGCGAGGGGACAGTTAAGTAAATTGGGTTTCTTAACTTGATTCTGTAAGTTTGAAAATTTAATAGGATAAAGTTTATTTATTGTACATCTTAAAAATAAATTGACAGGCGATTACAATAAGCAGAAGTATATGACAGATCTAATAGAAAACGCACAGTTGATGAGGTAAAATAAAGTTCATCCTGTATACTCGAAATTTTTATATGTCTTCAAATAAACGTCTCAGAGTAAGTATGTACATTGCCAGGCGGTTTTGAACAGCATAAGACCTTGCCAGGCGAGGGGACAGTTAAGTAAATTGGGTTACAAAACTTGTTTCTGTAAGTTTTAAAATTCAATAGGATAAAGTTAATTTATTGTACATCTTTAAAAAAATGACAGGCTATTACAATAAGCAGAGGTTGACAGATCAATTAGAAAATGCACAGTTGATGAAGTAAAATAAACTTCATCCTGTATACTCGAAATTTTTACATGTCTTCAAATAAACGGCTCAGACTAAGTATGTACAATGCCAGGCGGTTTTGAACAGCATAAGACCTTGCCAGGCAAGGGGACAGTTGCACCTCTCAATCGCACGCCCCGCCCTTAACAACTACTCTATTACTACTAGCGATTAACTAGCGATTACTCGCCTGTATTTTTTTTAAAGATGTAAGTACAATAAATAAACTTTATCTATTAAATTTTCAAACTTACAGAAACAAGGTTTTGAAACCCAATTTACTTAACTGTCCCCTCGCCTGGCAAGGTCTTATGCTGTTCAAAACCGCCTGGCATTGCACATACTTACTCCGAGACGTTTATTTGAAGACATATAAAAATTTCGAGTATACAGGATGAAGTTTATTTTACCTCATCAACTGTGCATTTTCTATTCGATCTGTCATATACTTCTGCTTATTGTAATCGCCTGTCAATTTATTTTTAAGATGTACAATAAATAAACTTTATCCTATTAAATTTTCAAACTTACAGAAACAAGTTTTGAAATCCAATTTTCTTAACAGTTCAAAAAATAAAGGGCCTGATGACGTGCAGGGCTGACGCCTGCCAGGTCATGGCTATTGCTCTTAGAATTCCATAAACCGTTAGTATACAAATTTCTAACCTTACAGGAAGACCGTTACTCTCAGGGTTCACTGGCTCTTGGACTATAATATTTAAATTAGTAAATGAAATATATTTTTTTAAGATCTACTATTTTCTTGTAATTGTAATTCTTCAATTTACAGTTGTAATTGTAATTCTTGAAATAAAGTACTGATTACCGTTTAAGATAATATAATAAATGCCTTAATGTTTCACTTATGTGCATTTTTATTTTTATAATGAATGCAATTTAATTTAGTAAAATAAGCTCCCTTAAACCTGATAGCTGCTGGTAAGTCACATTAATAATTATACAAATGTAATGCATAATTCCATTCATTTGGCTTTTCACGGAAACTACTTCACCATTGCACTGGCGCGAATTGTGGAGAAGATAGAATCGGGTTTTTTCTTCAATATACGAAAATAAGAGATTGTGCATTACATCTATACACTTATTAATCTCATTAAACAATTTTTCAGGTATATTTAACTTCTTAATAATCTCCAAAAAGAAAAAATAAATAAATTTAGAATATTTACCTCTGTAAATTTCAAATTAGTAGGTATGGACTCGCAAATGTGCGTCGTTGGCACTGCAATAGTTGGTGGACTCGTTGTGCGTTTGGCACACACAGCAGTGGGAAAGTTGAATGTCTACGAAAAGCTAGTGATAGTGAATACTTAGGGCCTATACCTATTCAACAGTATCGTGTTCTGATCAGAAAAATAGTTTTTTTTTATTATAGTGGACTAATGGCTTGCCTTACAACCAGTTGGTCAAACAGGCATACTATCGAACCAAGCCATTTTGTTCTAACACAGATTTTTTTTCTCTTACTATTTCCTAATCAGAATACGATGCTGTACAGTCACCATCTGATATAGCGGAGCGGCCAGGGTGCTCATAAATGTCTGAGCAGGCCGCTATTATCATAGCGTTCGTGTGCATGCTCAGATATTTTTGAGTGCCGTGGTCGTTCAGATATATCTGATGATGACTAACAAATTGATTGATCTGTACTGAAAATCCATTTTTAGTACAGATTTTTGCCGCACTAGTGCGAGAAATGGCTCATTTCTTGTCAGGTCGAAACTTCAGAGGGCCATCTGTATTGAAAAACGTCGTATAATACACGTGCGAAAAGGAAATTCCTAGCTCGTGTCGATTTAAAACACTCATTTTATCTTCTTCCTATTAAATCTGTCTTTTGCATTGCATTGAGACGACTATCGACTCAAAAAGACAAGGATAGTCTTATAAAATCTATCCCTCTCTATCTTTTTTACCATCTAGTACTTTGACAAGTGTAATTTTTCAAAAGAGGTAGTGATAAATTACAAACTCGGCCGCGTTCATTAAAAAAAATCACCAAGGTTCAATGACCCCACTCGGTAAAATGAGGTAGTGTGCGTGAAGTGCGTGTGTGTGCGAAATGGGGAAATTTGACAGAATCTGAAAAATTTCCCACATCTATCCGACCCTTAACCTGAGACTTGAATTTATGCTGTGGCAAATTTGTTAAATCACTAGGAATTGATCACCCTGTATAATAAATAGAAACATATAGATACTTAAATACATAGACAGCCATGACCAAGGAACAAATATTTGTGATAAATAAATACACCAATAATGCCCTCGCTGGTATTCGAACCCGGAACCTCCAGCTTCGTAGGCAGGGTCACTACCAACTAGGCTACGGAGGCTGACGGAACTACAGAATGAGGGTTTCTGATACTTTTTCTGCCACTATGGCGCCGTGTGACTTATTTTAGAAAAGAATTTCCCTAAAGTAATGGTTTTAAGAATAAACAAACCAAAAAATATATAGAAAATAAAATTCGCGTAGGTATTTTGAAAGATCGTCGAACCTCACGCCTACGTGGCGCCGCCTGGTGGCAGTAAATACATCAAATCATCATCATCATGATCAGCCTATGTTAGTCCACTGCTGGATGTAGGCCTCTCCTATTAACCATGCGTATAGACGCATTAGGAGGTAAATGCCCATAATCGCCACGCTGGGCAAGCGGATTGACGATCGCAGTAATGTGTCCACTATGACGCTGCTGCCCATTATCAATCTTGTAGAATGGTCAGTGTCACTTCAATCCCTTAGTCGACTCTTACGACACGCGCAGGAGTTGGGGTGGTGACAAATGTATTCTTACTGCCGTCACCACACGGCAACATACCGAAAACCCTCATTATATCACTTTCCGATTGCACAAAAGTGTCGTTACTTCTATTATCGCTATCGAAGTGTCAAAATGTTTAACGGCTTTGTCATGACCGCCATTAACTTTTTTGCAGCCTGTTAAGCTTGGCTGAACATGAGCAAAATATTGCGGAACAATGGAGAGTTGGAATGTCATATTTTGTATGAAGTGGCCTTTAAACATGACTGAGCTATGTAACTAGGATATTATGGTAATAATAATAATAAGCCATTACCTATGTAATTGGCGATTTAAATGGAGAATTTGCAGGGAAGCCACAAAAAACTGTCAGTTAAAGGGCGTGCCAGGATAAGCTAAGTGATTCTGCCTCCGACGAATTTGTACTAGTAATTTTTATGGTTGATGTGGCTCTACACCTGTCATTATTGTGTAAAATTTGCGTAGGTACATATTACCTGTCATATTAATCTGAGCATGTGTCACATTAATATTTAAGCAACTGAAACGCAAAACCTGCATACATTTTATTTACTTTTTCGGAAATTGTATTTTGTAGACTATTATTTACCGTTTTTAATCAAAAGGAGCATGATGCTCAATTTTTTTTAGATTCATAGGCTCGTGCGCTATCAGAATATACCCGTGTAGGTACATAATGCTATAGGTAAAAAAAACTTAAGCAAGTTGTTTTGTGTAGTAGTGACCTATTCAAATATACAATACCTACATGTTTAAAATGGGAACACAAACAAAAAATGCATGAATAATAGTTCCTTTTTGGCATCATATTGCTTTTATTTATTAATTTCATCATTATGTTTTGTTACTCGATTATGTAAGTACTTATAAATGTAGTTTTAGGATTAAGTTTAAATTAGTTTTTTCTCCTTGTCATGCCCTGTTATGGTATTGTGCATTATTTTTATCTCTAGATTGTAAACAAACATTTGCTTGTAATAGGCATGATGACTGGCAAGTCAAATCAGCTTCTTTTTTCGAACTGTCAAAACGATCACCACTATGGAATTTTATATGAAAAACTCAAAAGTGACGTCACGTTTGAGTGCTGCCAAATAACCTACTCTTTTAAGTTCTTTTCAATTTATTAAATAGAAGTTCTGTACAAAAATTACTGCAATCTACATCTTAGTAATAATGTCTTCATGTATTATGTCGTGCATAATGTTAAATAATTTATTTTAACTACAGTCATCATCCCTATTCCTGTTTATTATTTTATTTTATTTTTTATTGTTGTTTTTGTAACCCTGTAACTTGATGCCAAATAAAATCTGCCTATGTCTATGTCTAAATGTATAGGTTACAATTACATACAACAGGAGCTTGTCTTTTTGTCATCTTATACCTGTCTGGACCGCCAGAGTTCTGGGATGCCCCATGGTGTCGATGGTAGTAATTTTTATTTTGAATATGTACAGTTCACATATACAAAATACAAAAAATGCTTGAAAATAACACAATAATTTTCATTAAAATATTAAATTTGATTTAGTTAACATTCGTAAATTAAAGATATTGTTTTTAAAAATAAATCATTATTTAGTTTCTGAAATAAACAGCAACTACATTGGATCAATTATAATAAAATAACACAAAGTTATCCCTATCGTTGTTAAATAACTAAATAAACAGGTGATTAGTTATTTAACTTGAGTACAAAGTTAATATTATCCTCAATAATTAATAACCCTTTTTCCTGTAAACAGTGTAGATTTGTGCAAAATAAGCGAAATGAAAAATATGCCTACACGTAATAAGTACATTACATCAGAGGCCGGGAAAATAAGGATTTCCGGCCAAGTTCGTATGTTCGTATGTATGTTGTTCGTATATGCATAGGCCTGAAAAGTGTTATGAAATTTCATTTCCATCCCAGTGAGTTACTACGCCCTAAAAGCGATACTTCCGAGTCTATTTTAAGGAACATAAAGACAATATTTCAATGCTTGTTTAAGAAATTGTACATTGTGCATCAAGGGAGGTAAGTACGGAAATGCTAACGGGAGTGTTAGAAGCCCGACGCCGTTAGGCGGAGGGCTTTTATGACTCGAGTTATTATTCCGCTTACCGACCATACAATGTTTTTCATCACACTTGACGACAAAAAAAAAGTTTTAAGACATAATATTATTAATGTCATACTAACATTTCTATTACTCCCTAGAGAATTTCACTTTTCTATTACTCCCGCTACGCGCGCAAGCAATGGCGCGCTTAGACAGCAAGTGTGATGAAAAATATTTTTTTTTATTTACACCCTGTATACATGGAACCGGGTGGTGAGCGCAGTAAGAATAAATTTGTCACCACCCAACTCTTCCCGTGGGTGTCCCAAGAGTCGACTAAGGGCTTAAACTGTCTCTGATCTTTTATTTATTTAAGATTTAGTTTACGCTTCGGATACCCCAGGCACATATTCAGTTGGGCATTTCTCAGAGCGTAAACGGACATCTCATTCATCTGATCACGTTTTGGAAGTGGCTGAATGATTTGAGGTTGGTTTTGGTTGTCTTATAGAGAAACGGGTGCTGTATCTGACGACCGAAAATGGTACCAAAAGATGTAGTCACTTCCAAAAAACGTGACCAGATGAATGAGATGTCCGTTTACGCTCTTAGAAATGCCCAGTTACGGAATAAACCTGGAGAATAATATTTGAAACCGCCATATGAATATGAAGAAATGTATGTGAACTCAATGTTTAAGATTTTAAGTTCGTAATAAATCCAAGAGTGTGTTTTAAAAGTGCGTGATACTGATAACGGAAAAATGCAAGTTTTTAGGTTTCAATCGACCTAGTCCTACGGTAAGCTAAATCAAGGCTTGTGATGTGGGTACCAGGCGACGATATATATAATAGATAGATACATATGGATACTTAAATACATAGACAGCCACGACCAAGGAACAAACATTTGTAATAACACAAGGAATGCCCTCACCGGGATTCGAACCCGGAACTTCCAGCTTCGTAAGCAGGGTCACTACCTACTAGGCTACAGAGGCTGACACAGTATACACGGTGCTCGTGAGCATTGCGAAAGATTTTAACTATGCATTCTAGACATCAAAATAAACAAAAAATATTATGAGACCTCATGTCAAATTCCACAAAAAAAAAATATGTTTTCTTTTTTTTGTCTTTTTGAATACTTTTTAACATTTTGAATACTTTTTTATCATGACAACAATTTGTTAAAATTAATTTCTTAAACATTTTTTTGAAATAGAACCGGGTTTTTCGTCAACTCTATTCTTATTTTTTGATTTTCAGGCAAAAGTTGTGGTAATGTTAGAACACGTTGTGGTAGCATTGTAATCAAAAAGAAGTTTTATGACGAGTTACATGGAAAAACTTATTTCGAAAAAAGGTTCATTATCACTGGAACCAAGCCGAATCCAGGAAATTTTATATAACATTAAATACTCTAAATGTGCTCAGGAATTCAGTATTAAAATCTTTCGGAATGCTCACGAGCACCGTGTATAGTATACAGAGATTAATCACAAATCTGCTAAAAATGCATATTATTGAACGGCCTTCACTTCAATTTTCTGCATTATGATTAAAGCACGGAAATAATCCAATATATACGTAAAAATTCTACCTATACAGTAGAATAAAAGGTATACAAATATGACTTTCCACAATATTCGACGTCTTTGACACATCGTGAAACAGGTGCGCAGATGTATTTTTACGTTCATCTTCAGCCTATGTTAGTCCACTGCTGGACGTAGGCCTCTCCTATTAACTATGCGTATAGACGCATTAGGAGATAAATGCCCATAATCGCCACGCTGGGGAAGCGGATTGGCCATCGCAGTAATGTGTCCACTATGATGACGCTGCTGCCCATCATCAATCTTTTATCAAATAGTGGTTAGTGACACTTCAATCCCTTAGTCGACTCTTACGACACTCGCAGGAGGAGTTGGGTTGGTGACAAATGTATTCTTACTGCCGTCACCACACGGCAAATTTATACGTTAATACTAATAAATATCAATAATTTTAACTAAACATAACATTAACACAAGGTTTAAAATTGTAAGTTGGTAATAAAACAAAGATTGTGTTCTAAAATTGCGAGATTACGAAATAATGCGAGCCAGTGACCGTTAGCAAGAAAAATCGTAGTAAGTAGAATTATTTTATTTATTTTTATGTCTTTATAATATAACCGACTTCAAAAAAAGGAGTAGGTGCTCAATTCGACTGATTTTTAAATTATTTTTTTAATATATGTAACTTGATTTCATGGGGGGTAGTTGCCATAATCGCCACGCTTGGCATGCGGGTTGGCGATCGCAGTGTCTCCACCGCACTTTAGGGATGCTGCTGCCCATCCCCCGGTGGTCTTGGTCGTAGTTTTCAGACATACCCGGGTCAAGTGTATGATCAGTAACACTTTAATCACTCAACTGAAGTGGCAGTGGGCGGGGCACATTGCGCGTAGAACCGATGGCCGTTGGGGCGGGAAGGTTCTTGAGTGGCGGCCACGTACCGGAAGGCGTAGCGTGGGTAGGCCCCCCACAAGGTGGACCGATGACCTGGTGAAGGTCGCAGGAGTCCGCTGGATGCGGGTGGCGCAGGACCGGTCATTGTGGCAATCTTTGGGGGAGGCCTATGTTCAGCAGTGGACGTCTTTCGGCTGATATGATGATGATGATGATGATGAACTTGATTTACTTTTTCTATTGACCACATGTCACATCGTTTTATTGTACCTACTTGAAACAATGTTTAAATATAACAGACTATTTGTTATCTCTCACTGGTTCCCAAGATACAGGCACTGTGTAACGTGTTAATGTATTTTTTTTCTCAGATGTCATAAACATATACCATAGATCAAGCAAATGTATTTACTTAGCGTGTCAAATGAACTCAATGAAATCCACTGAGTTGTCCGTCTTTAATCGCAGCTTGCAGCTTTCGGGCGTCAAATTTTGTAAGTTGAAGTGAACAAAAACATTAATAATGCCTCCTTAAGTAATATTAATTGCAACAACACAAAAAAATATGAATACTCAAGGGCCTGAGACATTTTTAAAATCATAGGCAAGTAACAACTTCATTACAAAATCTGACACGCTCGGCCGCCATACAAATGAATGAACTTGTTTCTTCTGTCCAAATCTAATTCTGTGTTTTTTTTTCTTTTGCCTCAATAAACATTTCATTTCATTTGATATGAACCGATAATATATAGTAATATTTTGAATAAATCAGTATGAGTATCTCCGAGAATCGTGAACAGATTTATATTTTTTACTCATACGGATGTAACCCCGAGATGGTCCCCTTGGCACTAAGTTGGGGTCTGATGATGGGATCTTGGTGAAATCGGTTTATATCGGTTTTATTATTTTTTTATTTAACGATTATTCATATTTAAAACTGGATTTTGTGTTTACGCAACCGCGTGGTTATGGCAGTATAATAATCAATATCAAACGATTATTTATTCAAACACAACAAGCACTTTTGAATCGTCTTACAGAATAAAATTAAATCTACTTCTGGGTCTAAGCCAACTCATCACTTATTCCTAAAATTATAGATAATATTTATCAACTAGACTTTTTACTTTCCCTTTTCCTGTTTTCTTTTTTGTATTTTTTTGGATTCTCTGTGTCATACATGCTTAAAATTATAACTACAGTAAGTATAGTATAGTATACCTATAGGTTCTCAAAATGTAATGCGAGTAATATATGTAAGTCGTGTTTGCCTATAATTGGGTGAATATTCGAAAATGATCCCTGTATCCAAGTGTAAAGTGTATTAGCTATTATAATATTGCACTTGTTGGCAAACCTTAATAAATAAATCAATATAAAAACCGACTTCAACCGTGCCAACCGGATAATACGATAACAAAAAAAAAGAAAATCGGTTCACGATTCATGGTGATGACGAGTAACATTATGTAAAAAAAAAAACAGTCAAATCGACTACCTTCTCCTTTTTGAAGTATGTTAAATAATGTATTAATAATTCTTTCGATCTGAGTTCAGTAAGACTCATTATTGTTAAGTTATAGCCAGTTTAAAGTTATCATACAGCTCATTTGCGAGATCTCCACAACTTTATGATAATCATATTGTCTTGAGCATTATTTGCTTTGTAATTTGTCTATGATAATACATACCTTTTTAAACCATAGCACTTCACTACACTTTTTTAAAACACCATTGTCTGTCACAAGCAATTTTCCCGCGCTTTCATACGACGCGCGTCGCTGGCTGCGTTCTATTTTCAAATAAACTATCCAACATGGCCGACGATGACAGAAAAACGGTAGTGAGGGGATGCCTGAAAACAGTGTCGATAGTTTTTCTTAAGTTTAACGTGCTTGTATGGTAATAGTAGGTAGATAGGCTACAAATGTAGACTAAATACAATAGAACATTAAAAATACGCACTAAATTGTGGATATCCTGTCTGAAAAAACTGAAATCGGCAAAAATATGGAAGCCATCATTTGGTATGTGTAGAAATGTTGAGTAATGTAAAATAGAAACATTGATTGGAATTCAGTGCCAACTAAGAAAATTGTGTATCAATAAAACTAAAAGACGTTTCTAAGGCTCTCAATTCAGACTACAAACTACAAAAAGTTGAGAAATCAGAAAACACATTAAATTACCTACTTGTGACTAATTGAGAAGAAATGTGAGCTAGAATGTTTCGTTCAAAAGTGTAAATGTAGTTGTATCACCCAAGATATTATTTCTTACTTCAGTGCTTGACTGCAAGACTGCAAATCGCGCTCTTCTCGCGGATATTCGTCTATTTTTTTTAACCAATACAATAAAAAAAGACGGGTAACCGTGAAAAAGCCGCAAGCTTGTGTCGCGCATAAGTACACTGGTTGTTGGTGTATATACAGTGTGTTTCCATGACCCGGGCGTTTACGAAAATGGGTAATAATACGCATTACTAGCAATCGTTTTCAAGTATTAACATTTGACAAATAATTAAATTGACCGTACAATCAATTTTATTTCCTCCGAACGATCAATGTAACGCGTGTTGTCAAATGTTGTGAGTGGCTGCGATCTGTCATTGTCAAGTGCAAATTAACGATTCATTTTGAAGTACATTGCTTCTCAATAAACTTTTCTTAGAAAGTTAATTACTTTTAAAATTAGCATTTTGAATCGAATACTGTTCACGGTTTGGCTAGAAATCTGCATCGCATTCCTCGGTTTCGATAAAAGTATGATGTAGTAGTATTATAGACACACACTGTATAATTTGGTACAGTTTAAGTGCACTTAACCATACAGCTAAACATATAACGTAGGTACGATTACGTAAAGTATAATTATGTCGATATAAGTTTTGTTAAGTATGATAATGGAACGCATATTTTGTAAATTATTTCTTATTTGTGTCGCGAACATTACTAATTATATAATAAGCGTCTTATTAAAAGCGTCGTCCAAGTTTTAAATAAGTACGAACATAACGATTTAATTAACGCTCGCTTTACCAACAACCAACAAAAAGAGCATGTTACAGGGTTTAAAAAAAAAACCGGCCAAGTGCGAATAGGACTCGCGCGCGAAGGGTTCCGTACCATTATCAATTTATTATTAAAAAAATACAGTTAAATCAACCTACCCCAAAAACTATAGGAGATAATGTAATCAAACCAAAAGTCGTTGATAGAGTTTATTAATGTGCATAACATATATATATTTTTGAATTTTATATCGCGTAATTTAAAAAATAGAGGGGGGGGACACATTTTTCAGACTTTGAGAGCTGATATCTCGAAAACGATTTCCTTGAATAAAAATGAGATTTGTAAACCTTCATGTCATTTTCAAAGACCTTTCTATTAATACCCCACACGCTTATATACAACTAAAAAAAATGTTCTATCCCTCAGTTACACGTATGAAGGGCCCCCACTCCAATGTTTTTTTTACAATTTAGTATCATAATCCTGTAGCGGTTTATACAACACATATCTTTACCAAATTTCGTGACTGTAGCATTTTTAGTTTCCGAGTAAATCGGCTGTGACAGACGGACATGGCGAGTCTATAAAGGTTCCGTTTTTGCCATTTTGGCTACGGAACCCTAAAAACACATATTAAGTAGGTATACATTTTTATTTAATTATTTTAATAGAAATCAGCGCTGTGGACACTCAAGTCTTGAGCATGACATGCCAATTTTGTAACACTACACACGACTCTTGCGCATATAAGGTTAACCTAATTAATACGTTAAGTTTAAAATGTGGGCTGTGTTTTCAAAAGAGCTTATTTTTACTCAGTGAACAAGGGTTATTTTTCTATGTTTTCCTAAGAGATAAATTCTATTGACACAGTGGAAATATGCCCTCCTGAAATGACACCCGTCAAATGTTATGTTATTTTTTTCTTTTTTATATAATTATTCAGTGAATCCTAAAGTACCTACGTAGGATAGGGTAGAGTATGATATAGCACATAGCCCTGTAGCCCATTGGCCTATGACGGTCGAGCGTTTATCGTCTATCGCCGCAGAAGATACGGCTGTGACATTCTAATAAAGTAAAAGCGACAATGTCACTGCAATTAACGATATAAACTCAATAATGGGTTCCACGGAAGACCAGAGCTCCGGCATCAGATGTCAGATCACATCATCAGCCTGTGATAGTCCACTGCTGGACGTAGGCCTCTCCTATTAACTATGCGTATAGAAGCATTAGGAGGTAAATGCTCATAATCGCCACGCTGGGCAAGCGGATTGGCGATCGCAGTAATACTAAACTATGATGACGCTGCTGCCCATCATCAATCGTTATCAAAAATATGGTCAGTGACACTTCAATCCCTTAGTCGACTCTCACGACACCCGCAGGAGGAGTTGGGGTGGTGACAAATGTATTCTTACTGCCGTCACCACACGGCTCCACACGGATGTCAGATCATATGCTGAGTATCCAATTGTAGCTCCTACAGCAACCCACTTTTCTCACCTTTTTGTTTTTTTTTAACGTCTGTATTTTTAATTGTATCTGTATTTTGTCACTGTACATGTAAGATTGAATTTTATTGTTCTGTGTGTAATTGTAGTTGTGCAATATATG
This sequence comes from Thaumatotibia leucotreta, assembly GCA_025490895.1. NCBI lineage: Eukaryota > Metazoa > Arthropoda > Insecta > Lepidoptera > Tortricidae > Thaumatotibia > Thaumatotibia leucotreta. Next base: position 19,689 of record JALPQI010016954.1, read on the forward strand.
TTTTTTCTTTCTTTCTTAATGTAGTTTTGACCCTGTTTTTTGCCCTTTGAATCCCAGACGTTGAAACTTTTATTCAGTCAGTCATCATAGCCTATGGATTCCTACAACTCGACGGGATTCACATGAGCGTTGCCGTTGAAGAACCCTATTCTATAATTCGTTGAGAAAATCTCGGTACGTCGTTTCCCACAACCGTAGCAGTTCACAATTCTCGGAGTTATTGAGAAATCTACAAAAAAAGTGTCGAATTGAGAACACATCCTTTTATGAAGTCGGTTAAAGGAAAAACGTCGACAACGGAAAATATTTATCGATAAAAAACAAAAGCACTGTCCCATCATCGATCTTTAATGACAAGGGTGGCAATCACATAATTATTGAGTTAAGAGAATTAAACTGAACTTTAAAACTTCACTATAAGAGTCATAATTGCCTGGATAGCGTAATAAATGTGTATTCACGTCATTTCATGGTACTCGTATGTCGTCATTAATTCCGTTGGGAGATAGTTTAAGCACGGAATAAGTAATATGAAAATACAGTGTGTCTATCATACTGGTTTTTATCGAAACCGAGGAATGCGATGCAGATTTCTAGCCAAACCGTGAACATTATTCGATTCAAAATGAAAATTTTAAAAGGAATTAACTTTATAAGAAAAGTTAATTGAGAAGCAATGTACTTCAAAATGAATCGTTAATTTGCACTTGACAATGACCGATCGCAGCCACTAACAACGTTTGACAACATGGATATAGAATATGGATATGGATTTGACAACGTAATAATAATAGCAAGAACGAAAGGGATGGTCTTATGAAACTTTTTACTAGTGGAAGTGAAAAGGAACGATAATCGTCCGTCCTTATCACTGTGCCACTATTTTTTGTGTGTGTGGCACGTAAATGCTAAATCTAAGTGCCAGACAAATGCGTTGAATACGTCACTATACGTAGTATCTTCTTAGTAGTCTGTGACTATGTCTATCCCTCTTAGTGGCACACTATGTGCGGCCCCTCGTTTGACAACTAAGCAGTACACGCGTCACATTGATCGTTCGGAGGTAATAAAATTAATTGTAGGGTCAATTTAATTATTTGTCTAATGTTAATACTTGAAAACGATTGCTAGTAATGCGTATTATTACCCATTTTCGTAAAAGCCCGGGTTATGGTAACACACTGTATAACTAAAGACATATGGGTAAATTTTATTCTAATCAACCTTGACCCATGTCAGCTAAAATAGTTTGTGTTTATATTATACGACCATTATAATTTCTTTGTCTGTGCCTACCCTGACGACGAAGCAGGAGGTTCCGGGTTCGAGTTCCGGTGAGGCATTGGGTACAGTCTGGCAAAAAAGAGTAGAAATTAAAAAGTGGCAACATTGTAGTCTCGTCCCGTTTTCTCACGCATATTGATTTGAAAGGGACGACACTACGATGTTGCTACTTTTAATTTCTACTTTTTTTACCAGACTGTATTCATAATAATTACAAATATTTCTTAATTAAATATACTTCTTTTTGTTCGGCAAGACTCAGAAAAAATGATTTATTAATTGAATTTGTTAATGGCATTCTTTTTATAGTTGTTGAAGGGGCGTTTCCTATAGTCGAGAGTTCTTTGGTTGTAGTTGTCTATGTATTTAAGTATTTACGTATATATAGCATTATCATAATCTTAAAATCATCTTAAACATTGTAAAAAAAACAAAACTGCATTTAACGGAACCGCGGCGATGTCCAGCCGGATCGGAACCGGTTTTTTAGAAAAACCTCGAAATAGTTCAATTGCTTAAATGTTTTACACTCTTTATGTAGTACTCAACATTTTATGTAATTATAAACAAGGTATTTTTGAATTACTCCATTAATAAAAAAATATACACCGAAGAGCGAAAAAGAACGGTATTCGAACCGTTCTTTTGTATGGAGAAAAAACTGGTATCCGATCCCTGTCCTGAAGTTCAATATGCCGGTGCTGCCATCTGTTGTCGAGTAGTAGGTTCTAATTACTATTTGAATGTAATTTATTTAACTGCGAGGGATATTTTTGGTGCTGGTTCGAACAGTGGAAATTAGTTTAAATCAAGTATAGTCCATTTCAAATGCGAAGGCCCGATGCCACACGAAACTTTTGTCATTTAATTGGTCCACTACAAATTGATATGTGTCATACACTGATGTATGCAAAAATATCACGCCACAAATGGTTCTAGCCAGGTATCTTTTGCTATCACTGATCCTCTTGTTGACGCCTAATGACTTTGCAAATGGAATCGGGCCTTCGTATTTGAAATGGAGTTTACCAGGATGTTTAGCAAAGTTGCCAATCGCTAGCGCTTGGTAGCATATCGTAGTTTTCCAGCTCTGTCACTCTTTCATATTAGTGCGGCAAAGAACAGTTACCTGCCTTTCGTTTACGATTGACGATTAAGCGTTAGCGATTGGCAACTGGTCTAAGCACCCTGAAGTTCAACATGTCGGTGCTGCCATTTATTTATTTATTTATTATCGCCATCTGTTGTCGAGTAGTAAATGTAGAACAGTATTTTACTTAAAGTGATCCCTGCACTGGTTCTACATGCTCATCATCAGCCTATGATAGTCCACTGCTGGACGTAGGCCTCTCCTAGTAACTATGCGTATAGACGCATTAGGAGGCAAATGCCCATAATCGCCACGCTGGGCAAGCGGATTGGCGATCGCAGTAATGTATCCACTATGATGACGCTGCTGCCCATCATCAATCTTTAATCAAATATGGTCAGTGACACTTAAATCCCTTAGTCGACTCTTACGACACCCGCAGGAGGAGTTGGGGTGGTGACAAATGTATTCTTTCTGCCGTCACCACACGGCCACATGCTACTATATGCTATTCTACATGCTATTTGAATGTAATTTTCCTAACTAGTGCGGAAAAGTAAACTTTGTGCACGCTTCGCGTGCGTAAATTTCTCTTTTTAAGGCACTTGTTATGAAAAAAGTCGTTCGATACACGTGTAAAAACATCTTTTTAACTCGGGTGATGGTCGCCCTCGTTTCACTCGGCCTCCAACTTTCACCCTCGTCGAAAAAAAATTGTTTTGCACTAGTATCGAAATGTACTGTTATTTAACTGCGAGGGATATTTTTGGTGCTGTTTCGAACAGTGGAAATTAGTTTAGATCGAGTACCTGGT
>JALPQI010016955.1:0-19115 GCA_025490895.1 Thaumatotibia leucotreta
TGAAGCTACCGAGAGAAACATTCAGCTAAAGCTAATATATATAATTTTCATGCGATTTTTAAGCTGCTGCATACCTACTTATAACCTCTCTATTTCTGGATGGAGGCTCGGTAATGAATAATTAATATCATAAAGTGCAACCCGCAATTAAGATTAGCTGTATTAAATGACCATACCTTTTTAACCCCCTGCAATATCATAAATTACTGGATCATTATCAAATTTTGGCTCAAATTTTCCTGAGCGCAGTATTAAATTCTCATTTATTTTGAGATACCGCTTATTGCCTCGCGAGGGCAGTTAATTTGCCTCATTTTCATAGGTTCTAATCTAATTTTCTTGTTCTTACTGGTTTAGAATAAGGATACAAAAGAATTTTAATCCCGTAGGTAAAGCGAGTTGCAGCATTTATTTTTGTGATCTAATATTTTATGCAATCACATAAGGATAAAATCCTGCACTGGATAAGTTCTCCTACTGTTGCATAACGTTATGTACTTAACATTAACTATTACTGATTTGTTGAAATTCTAGTAGGAATTGTTCATTATTGTCGTCGTTACACTGTATTGTTATATGTATAAATATAACAGACATAAAAGTTAATATAGGAGCATCGTAAGGCGTTACATTTTCAGTTTGTCCGGAATTTCCGGTCATAGCTATTGAAAATGGGCATATTGTTATCTATATCATAGAGTGGCAAACAGCATACGGGTCACCTGAAAGCACCACGATGCCTGCAACCCTTTAAGTTGTCCTCCGAGTTCTAATAAACTGTGTCGTTTTTTGCTATATAATTTAGTTCGAAAATATTTTGAATATTGAGTTCTACATCCGTTCCTAACTTCTTTATTTAGGTACCTATACCTATCCGTGCTAACGATGCTACGATTTAACAAAAAGTGACACAAAAATTGCAGAATAAATGGAAACCGGCACGCACGGAGTGATTTTCATTTGGGTTACGTTCAGATGCAAAAATGTTTACGGAACTTGGTATTTCAATCCCAATACTGTCAGTTGCAAAAACTGTTCGGCCGGAAAATCTATCACTGACTTTGAAACTTCGAAACCTAATGCCATGAAATAAATTAAAGAAAAAAAAATCATAGGGAAATTTCATACAAATCAACCTAGTCCCGAGAAAAGCTTAATTTAGGCTTGTATTGTGAGTATGGTTTGGGAAATATTATTTCACCGACTGTTATCTTACTTACGACCTTTTGTTTTGCGTTAACACTTACTAGACAATCAGCAATCTAGCACTTTTCTATTGTTAATGATGCAAAACAAAAGGTCGTAAGTAAGATAAAAGTCGGTCAAATAATATTTCCCGAACTATACTTAGTGGCGGTATACACGGTGTTACGCGAGCATTGCGAAAGATTTTAACTATGCATTCTAGACATCAAAATTAACAATAGTACATTATGATACAAGTGTGCTAAGTTGATCATTATACTCGAGGCGGTATTGTGCGCGCGAGCTGCAAGCGAGCGCGCATAAGATAGCAGAGAGTATAATGATCAATGCACACGAGTTTCATACGACGTTTTTCAACACACTTGCGAGGAATAACCAACTTTTAGTAACACTTTTACTAACCTTTGTTGCTAGGTAATTACTACTTACTTAGTAGGTACTATCCCAAAGTTACGTTTAACCTTTTCATTTTATTCTTGTTCATTACTTGGTTCACAATTCACACAAAAGTAATACTAATAACAGTAAACACAATAAAATTTATAAACGCAACAAACATTTGAAATTCACTCCACTCCGAATGACAAAATAAATACAAACTTTAAAACGGCGCGCCCATATCTAAGGAATTTTTAAACGCGCGCAAATTTGTAAGGCAGCGATCCTAAGGACAAACAGCCAATATAAAAAAAAACTGCGAATCAATAACGATATCATAAAATAAAATTACGATAAATTTACATTTAATATAATTACTTGGTAATTTGGGTGCACAATTTAAATATTTTATTTATTTATTTGTGAAAATTTACAGTATTTTGAAATAATATTCTGGATTCCGCTATTTCTGCCACATGTCAACTCTTTGGTCAATTTAAAAAATAAACATAACCTGACTAAATTCGAATGCTTCACCTACATGACATAATGCTTGCAAATGTTTGCAAACATACTTGGTCGGGTTATGTTATTACCGCACTAGAACAATAACGTAATGAAAAAGCACGTGTGTTTAATATCTTGGATTATGAGCCTAATAGCGGTTCAATAATACCTACGTTACGAGCAAGTGTGTTGAAAAAAATATTATGAGACCTAATGTCAATTCCACCAAAAAAAAATTTTTTTTTCTTTTTTTTTAGGCCGATTTGAATACTTTTTAACATTTCCAGTACTTTTTATCATAACAACAATTTGTTTAAATTATTTATTTCAATTGTTTTTTTTTAGGTAGAGGTTATTTCGTCAAGTCTATTCGTATTTTTTGATTGTCAGGCAAAAGGTGTGGTAATATTAGAACACATTGTGGTAGCATTGTAATCCAAAAGAAGTTAAATGACGAGTTACGTCGAAAAACTAATTTCGAAAAAAGGTTGATTATCTCTGAAACCAAGCCAAATCCAGGAAATTTTATAGAACATTAAAGACTAAATATGGTCAGGAATCCAGCATTAAAATCTTTTGGAATGCTGACGTAATACCGTGTATAATAGCGCATAGTCAAAGGCAGATCAAATTTAATATATCCTTGCACATTATTATATTTCTTTTGCGAACTGTTTATTTTTATCCAAAAGCAGAAATTCACTAAAATATTTAACGAAATAACCTTTAAATTATTGATAGACATGAACTCAAACTCTTTTTTCAGCCCTACCTGTTCACAGTGGTGACATATCGTCGGAGTGCAATACCGCGTAAGTACCAAAGCAGATAGAGTTCAATTCAAATATCAAAAAATTGGCACTCAAATTGAATTTGTTAGTTACGCATTGCACTATCCCCGACGATATGCAGAAATTACCCACTGTTTCTCCCATGGCAGGTGTCCATAGCTGTGAAATACAGGCCAATCTATGTTGTAGATTTTTGTTAGTACGAACACGTAGCGTAACCTATTTATTGGCACTGCTAACACATTGCTATCTAGACTATTTGGCACAGAAACCAACTATTTGTTAGGCACGTATCGTTGTTGCGATTGTCCCTAAAGGATAGCTTTAAACTTTAAAATGCTTAAAACTTTGTCTTTCAAGAACGCAAAATACAAAGTTTCTGATAAGGTTGCTAAGTCCAGCAAATCTCAATAGCTGCAATCGATAGCGTCAGGGTAATTGAGCCTTTGTCAAAAAAGCCTAGGAATTAAGGCTACTATTTACAATGCATCGTGTCTTCAAAATATTGACTTTTTCGAGCCATGTTACTAGTATTATTTATACAGTATCACACATCAACATCATACATAATATCCCAAAATCGATATCTAATTGATACACATTTTTTATGTATAGGTTCAAATTATTGAAATAAGTAAGAGCATGAATAACATACAATATTTTGAAAAAGTGATTGAAATATTAGCCGTGGTGACGGCAGTAAGAATACATTTGTCACCACCCCAACTCTTCCCGTGGGTGTCGTTAGAGTCGGCTAAGGGATTGAAGTACTTGACTATAATTTATTTGTCGAAGATTGATAGGCAGCAGCAACATCATAGTGGACATACTACTGCGATCTCCAACCGACTTGCCCATCGTAGTGATTATGGGCATTTACCTCCTAATGCGTCTATGCGCATTGCGCATAGGCTAAGGAGGCCGTTGTCCAGCAGTGGACTAATATAGGCTGATGATGATTGAAATATACACTTTTTTTGAAAACCACTCAATTGATCTTCTGGCATTTTGGTGCGAGAGAGATGAAATAAAATAGATTACAAAAATGCAACGTTAATCGGCAATCTCTAGTCTTCCTTAATGTTACCTACATAGCTATGCCGCAACCACATCTAGTGACGGTTTGATGCAAAGGCACCCTTCAAATGCCAAATGCCATAGCAGTGGTATGCCACTCAATTGTAAGCTCGTTGCGGTTCGAGCACTAAAACACAGTACGGCGACAAAGAGAACATGTAATGAGTTACAAAAGACACAATTTGACCTACCGCTGGCAAACATCAGTCCTGTTAGTGAGACGAGGTATTTATTCTGTTCGATTGACTGAAATGTACGCTCAGAATACTTTGTAGCAGCTAAAAGTTTTGGAACACCATATCGTCGGTTGAGAACCCAAACTCACTAAGTAAAATACTTACTTGCAATAAAGCCTGACAAGTAGTGACAGTTTTTATAGTGTTTTGGTTGTTAGACGATGTAATACCTAAGTATGGTTGATCGACCTATTTGGCCATACTGATTGTAGGTAACTATTCCCATTGGATTCCCTCGCAACTAGTTCCGATCAGTGCCGTTGGAACATGATCTCTACATCAGTAACAACTGCCTAATCTATGCGCATCCTTATACTGGTTTTCAAAGTTCGAATATTTGTGTTTCAGCCTGGACTTCCCTGGTAAGGAATGACTCCCGTTTTATCAGTGACGTCTCGCGAAGCGCGTCATTCACTTAAGTAGCAGCAAGAGTCCGCACTTTTGATTGTTATGGATCTACTTTTACGTTCTCTAAATAGTAGTTAATTTACTTGTGAAACAGAACTAAGCTTTTGCTGTGATAATTAGACATTCATAAAAGCCGCCAAACTGCGAGAGGCAAACAAGTATACAGGTCATCTGATGATAAGCAGCTAGAGCGGCCTATGAAACTTCAGTTAGCTATGTCGATTTTCCTGTGGTTTTCTGATAAGCGAGGTAAGAACCCATTTGCATTCTGCTACAACTTTTGGCGAAAAGATTCGCTTAGTTAAGCTGATTTTAAACATAGGTAACTTGCCAAACAAAAAATACAATCTACGTACTTAACTGCACTTTAAATTGCGATATGGCGGAGGCCAAATGCATTACCTTCAAGAACTAATGGGCCCCATCAACCCATCAACCGTGTTGCAATACTTTACCAACATTAACCATAAGTTTCCCTTTCATTATTCTATAATCATGAACATTAGATTATTATCGGAGTGGCCAGTGAAACAATGAGTAATGTATGCGTATGCGACCTGTATGGTCAGACACCGTGTATGGTTCAATGTTCCCAAATAACTAAAGGATTGTGAATGTTGTGTGAGTGGTGTACGAAATGTATGAGGTATGATCGTTCCGTAGGTGCGGTTGAAGCGAAATAATTATGCCGTTTTCAGTCAAAAGGTAAATTTAGGTACTTTTTCGCTATAAGTATGCTTTGACAGATTATTGGTATTTAAAGATACAGCATACAAAATAAGCAAATTTCATTGTTGCGGCAATGCACAATGTGTTCCCTTTTGTGTGAAAAATAAATTGTAAATAGGTAGTGTTCTTTGCGTAAGGTACTGAAAGTACATATATGTTTGAAGGTATTTACTTTTGAGAAACATTTTATTCAGATCCAGTAAAAAAAACTTTTTTTTATTTGTTTTCTAATCGCTTACAACAGGATATCTTATAAGAGTTACCTATAAGTTAGTGTACCTTTCGAGATGTTGCGAAACTTTAAATAAAATGTAATATTTTTTTCTGAAATTTAAATATCTTAGTAAAGATGATTAGTGATAAATAAGTAAAGAATTAACAAATGAAAAATTTCTAAATCTAAGAACGAAATTAAAAAAATAACGCACGTAAGCATGAAAATATTTAATTTGAATAAAAGTAGGTACTTACCAATTTTAGTTGCAGCCAAAAATAGAAGAAAACACTGCACAAGACAGTTCCGAGCCATTTTTCCCATTTTGAATTATATTTCGCAAAACTTCAGTCAAAACATCGCACAAGTCCACTTTAAAACCAATTCATTTAATCACTGCAAACTTCTCAATGTCCATTTTAATCCACAATTAAATTCAATTATTTTAATAACTTTTTAATCACAAAGTTCATAAATCAAGTTTTATTTTTAAAAAGTTCGAGCGCGCGAAATCCGCTGCGGAGCGTCGTTCGGGCAGCGCGCGTACGTTCCAAATGCGATGTAAAGGCACGCATACACGGCGTGTGATCGACCCCACCGGAACCACACTCGATGGTCGCGCGACTGCCGAGACCATGTGCACCGCACCGAAACGCGCCTTAAACAAACTCTCGTTTGCATACACTTCCCGTTTTAAACTGCTTTAAAATGATGACGGTAGAGCTCATTATCGATCGATAAGGACTAAGCCGGTAATGAGGGTGTCTTCTAGCGATAAAATTCGTATAGCGTACGCGCATAGAAAAGCTCATATTGTTGGTATTGTTTTAAAGGGAATAGAAAAAACAATGTCTTTAAGGGAGATAAAGGTTAACGATGACGTAGGGAAGGCGCATACTTTCGCAATTAATCATGAGATTGTTGTAGCCAAATCTCTTAAATAATGAACAAAGTTTGTATCAAATTCGATTTATTATAAAAAGGCAGTTTGTATTTCTATTATTACACATTTCATATTCAAACATTCCATTAGGAACAGTGATTTCTACAATTGATGAAAATGTTACATTTATAATATTATAATACTGATGTATTTAAAAAACGGGGGGAAACTAAATTGATTCATAAATACGTTATGTAACAAAAACATATAAAATAAATTGTTATTCTTGATGTTGCCGGGTGTTTGGAATGACTGCTCCATTATCTATACCGAATTCCATTTAAGTAACTAAATTTGTTATATTAAAACATTTTACTAAAGTTTTCAGTGTTGAATTTCGGTATCGGATTAACAGCAAAAATATAGCTAAAAATAATGTATTTCATTTTTAATCCACCCTAATGAAAATAAAAGGTTGAAAATGGATTAGTGTTAAAAGGTGCGACCATATAATATAACATGGACGTCTAACGCCAGCTCAAAAATGCCCCCAAAAACTGTTCAATTATGCCAAGATGGGCAGGACATAGGTAGCGGTGTTCTTAACACCGCGCATATTTTGGCGCAACATCTTTGACAAAATGTTTATAGAATAGGTATAGCCAATCAAAACTTTGATGGACCAATCACAACTATTTTTAAATGGCGGCTTAAGTTTTTATAGGTTGACTTCGACTTGCTATCTTAAATTCCGGACCGTTTTGAAGGGCAATTTAGTATGGCGTGCGCCTTCTTTGTTTTATTTGTTCGTAGGAAAAAAGGAAATAAATATGAATATACATATATAAGTTTTATTTTTTGCGCTTTCACAATTTTAACACAACTATGAACTTGCATGTATGTAACTTTGTGTTTATTGTCCTGAACTTACATATTATGACAAACTATTTTTAAGAATTATCTACATTATGCATGAACTGTCGAGATTACCTACTCAAAGTACTGTAAATAACTTCAAATACATTTAAAGATATACTATAATCAATAATTTCCTTTGTAAGGACATGGAATTAAATTACGCACTCACTAATATATAAAATACAACTCAGTTTGTTTGAATTCCGTACGTTTGAAAATGTATTTAGAATGTCTATGGAAAACAATCTTACGCACTCATGTGTAACGGCCTTATGTTTCTATGATTCTGCAAACACTTTATGGAGCAAAACTTGTAGGTGTCGTACTCGAAAGGTTTTTTCGGTAGATGCGTTCCGCAAAGGAAGCAGCGAGGCTCATCCGCTTTTACCTAAGGGAGACATTCATATTAACAAATCATATAAAACATAATCATATAAAAAAAGCGAAATAAATGTATAACTAGTTTCGACCTTGTATAAAAGACTTAAGAGTTCCAAATTGAAATACAGGTGTTTTTTTAATAAATGCATTTGTTTTGGAATATGCATGCGAGCGCTTCCGTCTTTGTTTAACAACGAATATTACACCTTAAGCGTTATTGTTTTAGGTTGAAATCTAATTTGGTGTAAAAGTGTGAGAGTGTCAGCACGTGTTAAAACAATATGGTCCGACACGGGGGATGATTAGGGAGACAGTAGTGGAAAAAGAGCATGTGTTTTCTTAGGTTGTTGATGTTGATGGTACACGTTGACATATTAGGATTTAGTTCCCATAATGTAAATTTATATTTCCCTTGGGCAAAACGAAAACTTTTGACCGATATATTGTTTCCGTTGTTTTAATGTATACTTCCGATGAAATCAGGTGGAATAAGAGTAAATTATCAAATCGTTAATATGCCTAACGAGATGGATTAAGTCGTCAGACTGTAAATGCTGTGGATGTTAACATATTTTTTTTCTAGCTTTAGTTATAGTCGCTTTTTGGAACAGTTAAAACTCGATAAAGAAAATACTTGAAAAAAATATCTAGCTATGATAACAAAGTGCAAGTTTGAAGTCACGGCGAGGGTAGGTACGTTTTTAGAGAACAACGAGTTACAATGAAAATGACGTTTTTGCTCCTAGTTAATTAAAAACAATTCATCTACATATCGTCGGCTGACAAGCAAAACTCACTATAAAAACTGTCACTACTCTTAGCAACCTCTTATGTCATTATTGAATCAGAACTGAGATACGAGCTTTATTTCAAGTAGGTATTTGTTATTTGTGAGTTTTGCTTGTCAACCGACGATATATGTATGGTCAAGAAAAATCAATAAAATAACTCTGGCTTGTAACGAGTACGCCAGTGATTTTTTATTCACAGTTCTAATTTTAGAGGGTTAATTCTTAGGTCATACTGATGAACTTTTACTATGGGACAGACATCCGAACCAAGAAAAAATCTAATGTTCCATATTATCCCTGAGATATTACGTATGATATATGATACAGCGAGTGACATACAGGTAACTCGCTATAGTGTAGCAACATGCCAGTATAAAATGCGTATTTTTCTGAAATGAAACCTTACCTTCTCAGCATCGGTCATCTGCACAAACTTGCTGGTCTTCATCTTCTCAGCTAGCTTCTCTTTCTCTCTCTGCCTCTTGGCTTTCTTCTGCTGGGCTTTCTTTTCTTTTTCTTGCTCTATGAGCTCGGGGGTGAGCGGGCCAGGGATTTGAGACTGCAAGGGGAAACTTAGTAAGGCATAATCACTAAAAAAAAAACCTACTTCAACTGTTTTCTCCAAGATCCCATCATCAGACCCCGACTTTGTACCAATGGGACCACTTCGGTTATTTTTTATATGTTGGCACAACAAAGTGGCTCCACTCCACCTGATCGTAAGTGAAAAGTAGAGCCCAAATCGCGGGGGCAACGAACAGGAGACCAGCAGTAACCTGGCAGTTGCCACCGCCTTGCTGGCCTGCTAGATGCTTCTTCACGCTTCGTTTAAAGGGTCCCAACTTATAGGTATGCGGAAACACATGTGCCGGTAAAGAATTCCACTTTTTGATAGTCTGGCATATGAAAGAATTGCCGAATTTCTTATTATTTATACCCGTTCGATAAAAAAAATGAAATCGGTTCACGATACTTGGAGATATCGAGTAACATATACAAAAAAAAAACAGTCGAATTTGAGAACTCCTTTTTTGAAGTCGATTAAAAGTACTAGGTACTTGGAAACATAATTAACATTTATAATTTTATTATATTATATTATACCATTCGTCAGTTGAAAGTAATTAAATGTAAACAAACCTGCAAACTTACATTATTTCATAATCACGTACTTTCAGAACACAATCTTGGTTCACCAACTTAAAACCTCAAACCTAAAGTTCGCATACATTTTATGTAAAAATTATTGATACTTATTAGTATCAACGTAAAATGTAATATATCTGCGAACTGCGAACTATAATAATATGCATTCAGACCAAACGAGCATTCGCTATTCTAACCCCCTACTCCAATACGAAATTCGATCGTTACACATAACGTGATTCGTTGGTTTCGTAGAGTGGGGGATAGAATAACGAATGTTCGTTTGGACTGAATGCACCTTTACATGATATGCGTCAAATGCTATGAAAGGTCAGCCATATTTTTGTACCTTTTTATTACTTTCAACTTAATAATGGACTAATGGTGTAGATACCTATCGCATATTGATTTAGACTGGTCACTTAAGGGTTCGACATGCGTGGTATTATGTATGCTGTTGGAATAAACTGCATAACAGTACTTACTATCGGACGAGCTTATACAAGTGAGGGGTGACTGACGTTTGATTGACAACGTTTGCAATCGTCGGTGTAGGCTGGGACGATATGATCTGACGCAAACCCTATGACAGTTGACATCCCAGGCTCTGTCATAAGTCATTTTAGTCATTTATGATACAAGTGTTGAGAGGGCTTTTGTCTGAACGAATGTCAGTGATATTCAATACGAAGTGTATTTTTTGTATTCGAGTTGGGTATATTTCTATAAGCATATCATATAGGACAACGAATTATGCGAAGAAAAAAAAAACAATTTTGAAAATAAAAACCGCGGAAATATTGTATATAAATTAATTTCAGCATTTGCGTGGAAAAGTACTTCAGTTCAGTCCTCCAGTTTACCCTTGCAAAGAGTAATTTTTTGGCATATGCATGAAAACGGTGATATTTTATCAAACGGATTAATTTTGAAGCTGCTTACTTCTACCTCTTTCATTTTGAAGCTGCTACCAGGGTGCGTTTACGATTGACGATTAAGCGTTAGCGATTGGCAACTTGGCTAAGCACCCTGGTCTCAAAAAGTTTGTACACATTTTATTAGCGCTACATGCGTGAGTTATTGATGCCCAACTTTTTTAATGATATCAAATGAAATGATTGATTTATAATTAAGGTTAAATCAACTATGGACTTTTTTAGAATTATAACTAACGTGAGAAAATATTATCGAACCGGGTTACTCATCTAAATACGTGAGTAACCCGGTTCGAATTCTCGGTTCGGTTTAATTCGATGATTGCTCGACATGTTTCGACCCATTAAGAGGGTCCTCGTCCGGGGTACCCCGGCCAAAGCCCGACGCGTACATATGAGTACCCCGATTCGATAGGTAATATTTTAATATGACTATAGACTTTCTTAATTATGCGAAACACTATATATATAAATATTAATAATCATACGAAAGGACCGTAACAAAATAGGAAAATTAATCAGTAATTTTTTCAATCCATCTTAATTGTGTACAATTTTTTTAGAAGTCGCTGACTTTTATAAACCAGTGACGCATTAAGAGATATTTATTTAATCATAACGCTTCGTAATAATTTACTATGTGATATTAACGCAAGATTTCACTCTACAATTAACGCAAATCTTACATAATTAATACCGCAAATCTCAACGCCAGCGAATATATAATTGGAAATCTAATTAACCAAAACCACACTAATAAACTAATCAGCACTTCTATCCTTCAAGCCTTTGAGTCACGACCTGTACGATGTATTATTCAAAGATAATTAACTAATACGCAATGAGAACTAAATTAACAACACCATTGTAATTACTATATTGCCTAATTAAGCGTAAATATTGGGAGATGATTACGTATAGCTGAGTGATTATCTATGTACGTAATTCGTTTAAAATCAATTATTTAATGAATTGTAAGAGTACCTACGTAGTAAATAGAACATTGGTTATTCAATTGATCATAACATAATACTTATTGCAATGACGATATGTAATTTAAAATTAATATAGTAAGCATTTAAAAGTAAATTAAAATGTGTTCTTAAGGTTCCGTATCAATCGCCGATCGGCGTGAAAATAGTCTCAAAAAAAAATATTGTGCTGTATCTCTAAGTTAGTTAACTTAGAAGCATTATGATAAGGTCTAGTCTATGTAATTGCGTACAGTTCAAAAATGCTTCGTTTCAATTTATTGCTCCTGTTCTAGGCCACCTGTATACTTAAAGTAACATTTTTTTCGAAAACTGAACGATATTAAGACCTTTTTGTATTAGCAATTCCCTATTTAAAGCTTGAAATTTCGTGAAAATTTGCCGCTTACGCCAGATATACGAGTTCTTACTATCATTTTAAAATGATCGTCATTAATGACTTAGAGAACTACTCTGTTTCTCGTTCACGCTAACTCGCCATTCAACACAGATAAGAGATTAAGAACTACGAATGCATACATTTGTTAGTAAGTACGAAATTCGCAGGCTTGTCACGGCTCCGGGTCTCTCTTTGATTATAATGGTTAATGGTAATAGCGAAAAATGATAAATGTATAAGAATGATAGATTGGAACGAAAAGTCACGTGACCATTTTATTACATACGTGATTTTTCGTTCGAATCTGTCATTTTAATAGGTACATTTATTTCTTACCGCTCCGCTTATCGTAAACGATTGGAGAATGGCATCTTGGCTAGTCAGACAGGTAGCCGTGAAAAGGCCGTGAGTTGTTGTCAAACACTATCTGTACAGTCGTCGTCAAAGATATCTTTACGGTTTAGATGCCAAAAATATGTTTACACGACTTTATTGCCTTGACATTCGTCATCATCATCATCAGCCTATGATAGTCCACTGCTGGACGTAGGCCTCTCCTATTAACTATGAGTGTAAACGCATTAGGAGGTAAATGCCCATAATCGCCACGCTGGGCTAGGGGATTGGCGATCGCAGGATGTGTCCATCGTATGGTGACGCTGCTGCCCATCATCAATTTTTTATCAAATAATGGTCAGTGACATTTCAATCCCTTAGTCGACTCTTACGATACCCGCAAGGAGGAGTTGGGGTGGTTACAAATATATTCTTATTGCCGTCACCACACGGCTTACACATTAAGTTGACATTAAGGTCGTGTAAATATATTTTTGGCAACTATAATGATATGTTTGACGTCAACTGTACACTCAACCAATTGAAACCTTCGGCTACTGTAGAACCATGTCAAAATAAGAAGTAGTGAGAGTTTTCCTACAGTTTGATTTATAACGTCACTTTGACATAGGATTCGAAAGTACTGTTGACACAACAAATGACACAACATTAATATACTATGAATATATCCTACCTATCCTACCTATACAGGGTGAACGATGTGAAGTGTTACCAAGTAGATTTTTTTAAGTCTAGTGTCAAAGGAATAGCGGCTTATTATCGGAAATATGTTTTGGACATCGCATTGAAGTCTTAGACACGCAAACATTCGGGTTGTAGACTGCAAACATAAGAACGAATCGGCTTATAAAGCTCGTAAGAACCGAAAATGGCTGAATACCGAATTTGCTTGCTGCGAGCAAGTATTTTTTTTTATCATTTGAAGACCATAGTCAAGGTAAAAGGATATTGACTAAAAGTAAAATTAATCACAAAATGTAATGTTTATCCTCTTGTTTTTTTTTACTTGTAGTAATAAATTGTTACAACTTAAACATCGGAGTCCTTTGAAATTTGTAACACTTCATATCGTTCACCCTGCACACTGTTGTGTCAACAGTACTTTCGATCCCATTCTATTTGAAAATATACACCCGTGGTAAGAGATATTATTTTCGCGTATTCCCGGTATCCTTTATAATTCGCATGTTGACGATCCTATAGCATAGTTGTAATTATCTCGAAGCGAGGAATGTGAACGCTATTTGGGTGTACAATGTACTTATTTGCGGAGCGAGCTGTATTGTGCTAGGGTTTCACAATTGGGCTATCACTATAGTTTGCAATCTAAGATAATTATGAAACCATTTTTGAAAATAGAATTGCTCATTTCATGAAAGTCACATTTGTCTTTTTCTTTCAAAATATTTTTTTCTGATATTAGGTAGATTGACTTTACGCAAACGTAAGTTAATGATTTGTATGCTATCGAATTATAGGTACAGTTACTTATTAAAAAAAAATACAGTAACTATTGCAGTGTGATGAGTGTGATGCAGAAACGAAAATTTCGTTTAAAGGCATGGGGATTTTTTTTAATTTGTGTACCTATAGTAAATAAAAAATAAAATACATTTATTTCGTAGAAGAAACGATATTCAAACCAGTGAAAATGGTGAAAACAAATAATATCTTTAAATTCTAAGTTGATTAGTCTCAATTTAAGATGACACAGTGGAGTTCCGAGTTTAGCTATTCAGTAGTAGTATAGAGATTCAGTATATAATTATTTGCTGCGAATAAAGAGGTCTTACTAGCTGCAAAATTACTTTCCCATTTCTTAAATTCAGACACAAACTGAAAACGAACGCAATTTTACAACCAGCAAAAAATACAGTTAAGAAATACGGTCACCGTATTTTTTCAAAGAGGCAATAAATAAATAAACATTATATTGTTGGCACGACGGGCTGGTAAACTAATACCAAAAAGATAGTCATAAATATGGTCCAGTGCGCGTATACTGGTGCAATAAGAACGGCCGAAGATTTATGAGGGATTGTCTACACATTAAATGAATGCACTTGGCTGTATACCAGAGTTAGTAGGTTTTACATCATATCGTTTATTTAAATATGGAACATCTGTTATAAGTCCGGGTGGCAGCATAATATCAGTGCTTAGTTAGGTATATTTATCTGAATCATATTAGGGTATATTTATTATAGATAGATAGATAGAATATTCTTTTTTGCACACCTTAACAAAAAAGAAAACATGGTTAAAACAGACGATTATACATAGAGGTACACAACAGGCGGTCTTATCGCTATAAAGCAATCTCTTCCAGACAACTTTTGGGTAGCGGAAACAAATTAAAATAGTGAAATAGTAGGTAATTGCAACATTTTAAGAAGCTCATTTATCTTATCACACACATCTAAAAGTACATGTACATATACACGGTGTTACGCGAGCATTGCGAAAGATTTTAACTATGCATTCTAGACATCAAAATAAACAAAAAATATTATGAGACCTAATGTCAATTCCACCAAAAAAAAACAACATTTTTTTTCTTTTTTTTAGGCCGATTTGAATACTTTTTAACATTTCCAGTACTTTTTATCATAACAACAATTTGTTTAAATTATTTATTTCAATTGTTTTTTTTTAGGTAGAGGTTATTTCGTCAAGTCTATTCGTATTTTTTGATTGTCAGGCGAAAGGTGTGGTAATATTAGAACACACTGTGGTAGCATTGTAATCCAAAAGAAGTTAAATGACGAATTACGTCGAAAAACTTATTTCGAAAAAAGGTTGATTATCTCTGAAACCAAGCCGAATCCAGGAAATTTTATATAACATTAAAGACTCTAAATATGGTCAGGAATCCAGCATTAAAATCTTTCGGAATGCTGACGTAACACCGTGTATATATATATACAAAACATACATCATAAATGGGTTAGGATTTTGGTGGCATTTATGGAACAGAGAGCAGTGGAGTCGATGTTACAAACATTTTTTACTTGAATAAATGATTAACTTATAAAATAATAACGAAATAGTGTTTAGTTTAAGCTGGATTTATCAATGAATCTATATAAATAACTTGAATTTTATTTTTGAGAATCCAGAATAATACTAATTTTTAGTAAAAATGTCGATAAATGAGAAAATATATTTATTTGATTTTCAAGGTTCTAGTTTTCTCGAAGCCCATAAATATTATATAATAATCATATTTAAGCTAAGTATATTATATAAAAAAAAGATTGAACTTAATTTCATAGGTAGTCAAATATTAATACAATAAAATTATTTAGTACTTAAAATGGGCGAAACCCTGTTAAAAAGAATATATTTATGTATTATTTTTGATTAATTAATTATTCAATCAATCATAAACAATTTGAGCAACGACTCCACTGTTCTCTGTTCACCTAATGCCACCAAAATTCCTAACCCTAATCATAAATATATACCTACATATAAAAAATAAAAATAAAATATGGAAAACTAGCCATACACCTAAACCAGCCAATCCAGCCTAATAACTAATATAATGGCATATCTATTGCCATTATATTAGTTATTTTATTATATTAGGTTCTTATGTATAAATTGGCGTTATGTTTGCGAATTAGTATTTATCGATGGTGCATATAAATATGTACCTAAGGGGCTTAGAATTATATGATAAAAATATCTGAAGATTGTTCCTTTTTACGTCCTAGTGCGAGAATTTCGGAGGGCCATCTGCACTAAAAAACGTCGTATGATACAAGTGCGAAACGAAAATTTCGAAAAGATACAGTTTAATTCGATGTATTAATTCGCAAATGTATTGGTGTTACGTTTACGAATTAGTGGGTATATCGATGGTGCATACCTAAGGGGCTTAAAATTATACGATGTGAATATAAAAAAAATCTGTAGATGGTGTTTTTTACGTCTAGTGCGAGAACTTCGGAGGGCCATCTGCACTGAAAAACGTCGTACAGATAAATTCACGAAAGCTGGCACGAATTGATTGAGTAAGTGACAGATTAGAAAGTATATGTCGAATTGTGATGGCGGCGCCACCAGTTCACAACAAAGATCTTCTTTATTTTTATTTTGTTTTTATTGTTTTTATCAAAAGCGGGGGTAGTCCGTTGCAAATAATGAGTGTTGGTTATAAACGTTCAATCGCTGTCAACTGGTAGCGACATCTATTGACGGTTGCCATAATTATTATCCTTTTTCTTACTAGCAACACTGTATTGTAAATCAAAGTTAAGCTTGGCTTTATGGCCAACCTGCATACTGTTTCCAGTCGTACTTAATTCTGAATGGGTGTTAATTGTAATTTGTAAGTTGGTAGACTGGAAACGCAGGCATGGGGCTTGTGCTCGATTCTGATTGGTTTAAAGAAGTTCCCCCCTTGCTTGAACATGGCTCTTGGCGGGAAACTGTATTGAGGTAGTGGGACAGAACCGCCACGAGAGGGAATTCTGATTGAACCTTCGTTGCGAAGTAGACGTTCTCGCCAAGAGACTTGTTGGTTTCCAGTCTATCAAAACCTAGGATACCTAGCTAGCTACGATAAGCTATAAATTATAACTTTTAAATATAATGTGCTTTATTATAACAAGTGTTGTGCAATAGTGTCGTTTCGAATAAAAGTGTGTTACTGATGTTTATAACGTCTTTAAATTTGCTATCGTGTTACGTGCATCGCTATGTCCGAAACCCGAGATAACGCCCAGTTTCCTGATCCGGTCGCTCGTGATCCGTCATCAGAAGCGGGATTCAATCGGACTCATAGCGAAGAATCACGGATTAACGAAAATTAGCTGCGTATATTACTGGAAGCCCAGAATGAAAACATTAAGGCTTTGATTAGTTCCATGCAACCTGCGAATACCCGCAAGATTACATTACCGGATTTCGATCCTGATAAGGCGGATGTGGATCCACGTGCATGGTGTACTACTGTGGATTTGTGCCTCGGAGAGTTGCTTGATTTTGGCCCTCAGTTGTGCATTGAAGGGCAATGCATCGCGGCGGCTATCACGAGTGTTTTTTGCTGGCATGACTTTGCCTCAATTTAAAGAACTTTTCCTGGCTCGTCATGGCTTAATTGCAACCCTCATCAACATGCAAAAAAGCAAGCCTAAAGATAACGAAAATATGGCATACTTTCGACGTCATTGATGGTGGAATGTTTTAAGGACATGACGACTGATTTGATGGAAATCAAGATCCGCGAGCAAATGCAACGTGAACTTCCGTGCTCCTACACGAAGAGAAAGAACAACTTCTCTTCAATCAATTCTTCCTACACGAAGTGGCCGCGACCTGCTGCGCCGCCTGGGCCTGTGCGTTGCTTGTCATGTGGCAAACTAGGACATCGCAGCTCTGAGTGCTGTTCCAAGGATTTCAAAAGGTTATGTAATCGTTCGTATTTTTTTCTGTGATTTCTGTTGTAACAATACGTGTGGGTAGGTACCCTACCCACTTGACAAAAAAAACAACGGTAATTCTAATAATTTCAAAGTATATCATGGCCCGTACTTTTGTTACTTACTTAGTTGTGAAATACTAGCCGTTCGGAAACATGGGCAAGTAGCCCTTTGCTTTGTTTTAGAGTAAAAATTATTCGTTATCGTCACAAACATTTTCAATCCCTGCCTGTTGTCAAGTTTCCTATGCGTGTGAAATTACCGTTACAGATGTTCAACCTCAACAAGCTCACTGTCAGAGTAGCCAACAGTTTCGTCCATGAGGATTATGCTGTGGCGAGGAAACGAGTGAAATGTCCAAGAAATTAAGAAGAATGAAGACGCCAGCTCTTCGGGAGTTCTTGAGCAACGGAACGGAAATTTAAGGACAGTTCAACGTGGTGAACCACAGCGAGCTGCCAGCCTGCATGTTATTGCTGTCATCATGTCCCGACGGCGTGGCAGAGGCTGATGACTGGTGTCGCTGCTACCTACCGTGAACACGTGGTGCAGCGCGTGGTGTAGACACGTTATCAATCCGGTGAGAAGTTCACATTTTGTTGGGCTATTTGAGCCCTAAGCTAATTGGTGAAACCAATGTTGTTGTAGTTGAGGGCTTTTACCCTTTTCAGTTTATCCAGTTGAACAAATTGAGCAACTAAATGCGTAGTTAAAACTAAATTGGTTACAGCAACCTATTTGTTAAAGAAGTCTGTTTAAATTGTCTCTGTGAAGTGCTCGAAGGTGACAGATATTTGTTAAAATCAATCGCGTCTAATAGAACGTACAAATACTCCCATGATAGGGTTAGAAAAATGCCTGAGCAACAAGTTCCTCCTGAGTTAGATTTGGTTTGCAATGATAGTGCCACAGATTCAGAATCAAATTAAAGTTACTGAATTCACACTTGACGCTTTCGATGGACTGAAAGCATGCCCGATGGACTGGGCATTACTTGTTTTATTTTGTTCTGCTTTCGATGGACTGAAAGCACGCCCGATGGACTGGGCATTACTTATTTCGTTTTGTTCTGCTTTCGATGGACTGAAAGCATGTCCGATGGACTGGGCATTACTTGTTTTGTTCTGCTTTCGATGGACTGAAAGCACGCCCGATGGACTGGGCATTACTTATTTCTTTTGTTCTGCTTTCGATGGACCGAGAGCACGCCCGATAGACAGGGCATCGCCTAATAATCTTGTCAGAGGTGCCGGAGCATGTAAAAGGTGCACGTGGACTGCTTATTATGTGCAGTATACTCTTTGCGAGGAGTAGCACTTACACGGCTGAGATGGTTAACTTCTGACGGATTATTAGCT
>JALPQI010016956.1:0-24795 GCA_025490895.1 Thaumatotibia leucotreta
GTATAATGATGAAAATTGCAAAAAAAAGTTCCCGCCATCTTGGATTTTAGAATGGTCTCGGAAATCGTATTCCACTTATGCGAATTCGTCGGAAACGAGTATAATGATGAAAATTGCAAAAAAAAAGTTCCCGCCATCTTGGGTCTTAGAATGGAACCAAAAAAGATATTCCACGTATGCGAATTAGTCAGAAACGAGTATAATGATGAAAATCGCAAAAAAAAGTTCCCGCCATCTTGAATCTTAGAATGGACCCGAAAATCGTATTCCACGCATGCGAATTAGTCAGAAACGAGTATAAAGATGAAAATTAAAAAAAAAGTTCCCGCCATCTTGGATTTTAGAATGGACCAGGAAATCGTATTATACGTATGCGATTTAGTCGGAAACGAGTATAATGATGAAAATTGCAAAAAAAAAAGGTCCCGCCATCTTGGATTTTAGAATGGACTCGGAAATCGTATTCCACGTATGCGAATTAGTCGGAAACGAGTATAATGATGGAAATTGCAAAAAAAAAGTTCCCGCCATCTTGAATTTTAGAATGGACCCGGAAATCGTATTCCACGTATGCGAATTAGTCGGAAACGAGTATAATGAATATAATGATGAAAATTGCAAAATAAAAATTTCCCGCCATCTTGAATCTTAGAATGGACCCGAAAATCGTATTCCACGCATGCGAATTAGTCAGAAACGAGTATAAAGATGAAAATTTAAAAAAAGTTCCCGCCATCTTGGATTTTAGAATGGACCAGGAAATCGTATTCCACGTATGCCAATTAGTCAGAAACGAGTATAATGATGAAAAATGCAAAAATAAGTTGCCGCCATCTTGTATCTCATAATGGACCCGAAAATTGTATTCAACGTATGCGAATTAGTCAGAAACGAGTATAATGATGAAAATTGCAAAAATAAGTTGCCGCCATCTTGGATCTCATAATGGACCCGAAAATTGTATTCAACGTATGCGAATTAGCCAGAAACGAGTATAACCCAACTCTGTCAGGAATAACTACATAGGTACACTCTTCACGCTTCAAGTTCGTCTGTATACTCATTTTCACCCTGTATAATTATGTATGTAACACCCTGTATGTATACGTATGTATCTATCGGATCTATGATCACTTTGTATAACTATAAAACGAAACGAAAGAGCTCGTGATTCTGATTAAAAAAAATGTATAAAAGTCCATATATGGAAAATTTTATAAAACGACAACAAAATAAAAACCCGCCCGTTTGCACCTTGTAAAACACTGTTTTTACAAAATCAAAGATTATGCGCAACAAAAAAATAAAAAAACAAAGTTTGAAAAAAAAGAAATAAAAGAACATTTTCAGCGCGTATTGTTAGGATTTGAACCTGGTACCTCTGCTTCACAGCCGAACGCATGAACCACATTACCAACCTCCCTATATCGTGGTACGGCAAAATATGCTATGTGTTACAAGTGATCATGCGTTTCGTTCGTGGCAAGGTAGTGTATACTGTTTCAGAGCCATCTGTGCCAATGGACGAACAACAAAGGTAGTGTATATACTGTTTCAGAGCCATCTGTATGCCATGCTCACGAACAACCGTGGCGCCGTCTAGTAGTGACGACATTTCAGGTGGATGCATTTTAATGTATGGTGCTGATATATCTACTTAAACTAAATAATCTCTGGTATAACTAACGAGAGTGTTAGAAGCCCGACGCCGTAGGCGGAGGGCTTTTAATGACTCGAGTATTCCGCTTACCGACCGAGATGCATACAATGTTTTTCATCACAGTTGCGAGCAAAAAAAATAGTTTTAAGACAAAATATAATTGAATGACGTACTAACATTTCTATTACTCCCTCGGGAATTTCACTTTTCTATTACTCCCGCGATGCATGCAAGCAATGGCGCGCTAACAAAGCAAGTGTGATGAAAAATACATCGACAAAATGACTTCTGATAAGGAGAAACACTTCATAGTGGTATCTACCTAATGGGTACGGATATGCCCAGCAAATTGAAAGAAGATACTGGAGCCAAAAAACAAGCATTTAAGTCACTAGTTTACCATCAGCTCCAGAACCCTTGAGATATCTTTATAATAGTACTCACGAAAGTACCCAACTCAACCCATCCATGAAATCCATCGACTCTTAGGATATCTTTAAATCATGCACGAAAATTCAAGGGTGTATGCGAAGTCCCCAACAAGTACGTGCGTTGGGACCACGCAAAATAGGCACATTTGATGTCTAGTTGAGGTAAAAATAGCCAGAATACAGCAAATCATGCACGGTACTCACGAAAGTTTCTTGGGTATCTTCCTAGTGGGTACGGAGGTGACGAGTTGCCCCCACACGAGGGTGCCGGCGCCGAAGAACAGGCACCACAACCATTGGTCTATCGACAGGCCTGCTGTGCTGAACGCCATCCCGCCGAACTGGATTATCACCACCTGAGGACGAAGAATGTTTACTATTTCAAGGACTCCATTTGAATACACCACTTCGTACAATCGCTGCTCCTAATATAAGCAAAGCCCGGACGACGGGAGCAAAAAGGAACTTTTCACTGGTGCTTAATGAAATATCGAACCGACATCCATAATTATATGAACAATTTTTTAATTTGATATTTATAGATTATACTTATTACGCTTCCCTAGTAGTTCCACTTCTTTTCCAGATATCAAAAAATATATATTATTAAATATACATTTTAGTCAACACATTCAGTTTCTGATATTTCTTTTGAATAATTTCGCCTTGAGGATGTAAAAGTAATCGTAACAAGTGCACTTTGAAATTTTGAACGATATTCAAGGTGGTTCGATCCTGGTGGTTTAATTTCGGTTTTGTAACTGTCCTATGGGACTAGGTATTATTGACATATTATTGTTTATCAATTGTACATCGCTATGCTTCTGATTAGGTAAGGTTGCATAAATTACTACTGATTAATAAATTTCTACTTCATAAAATGTTGGTATGGATGTCGATATTTAGCTAAGCACTAGTGACAAGTGCATGTTTGCTCCCGTCATCCGGGCTTTGAATTTATAAGGTTCTGTGTCCCACTTCTATCAGCTTGAAACTAAACATGGTCTCATTGACACTCCCGAAAAGATACATTTCAGATGCCAGCTGTTATCGCTAATTGTACTTTATTTAGTAATTTATCTGGCCCCGTGGTGACGGCAGTAAGAAAACATTTGTCACCACCCCATCTCCTCCTGCGGGTGGCGTAAGAGTCGATTAAGGGATTAAAGTGTCACTGACCATTATTTGATAAAATATTGATGATGGGCAGCAACATGATCATAGTGGACACATTACTGCGATCGCCAATCCGCTTGCCCAGCGTGGCGCATAGTTAATGACTTTTTATGGAATAGGAGGCGAGCAAGCAAATGTATCCGCCGCGTGGTGATTTTTCACCACCCCAACTCTTTCCGCGGGTGTCGTAAGAGTCGACTAAGGGATTGAAATATCACCAGTGAAAGTGTTGAAGACGGTTGAAAACGGTAACGGAATAGAAAAAACCTTGGTACAAGAAATTTCTCCTATTAGCACGCTTAGCACACGATTGCTGCGACAGTATGTCGCGGCGAGACAGATTTCCCGTCTTTTACTAACTATATTAATAAAAGAGGGGCGAATAGTCTATCTCGCTGCGGCATATTGTCGCGGCGAGACAGATTTCCCGTCTTTTACTAACTATATTAATACAAGAGGGGCGAATAGTCTATCTCGCTGCGACATATTGTCGCAACAATCATGTTTTAAGCCTACAGGATCGAAACAGCTCGCGATTCTGAGTGGAAATCATATTAAAAGTTCCAAGAGAAAAGTGGGGAGTAGCAAAAACTGACCTGCGACAACGCAGTGCCGATCCATATAGAGTAGAAGATGGGGTTAGTGAAGAGTCCCTGGAACACGTTCCTCTGGCCGTGGATCTTGCGCGCGTTGATCTCATTGAAGAGGGTCATCATCACGAATGTGTTGAAGATGATCGTGAAGTGCTGCGTCGGTTCTGTGTTCAGCTGCTTGCCGCGCCCGGACGGGATGTTGAGGATTCGGTCGCCTGTGGACATAAGGGCGTTTTTATTAGCGTTCCGTAGTAAACAAGGAACACTTATAGTTTCGCCATGTCTGTCTGTCCGCAGCAGGGATATATATTAATCATCATCATATTAAAATTATGTCCCCCCACCTCTAATTGTTAATCCGTGGATCCAAAAAATAGGCATATATAATAAAATCTTTAAAAAAAATCGAACATAATCGGCCCAGCCGTTTTTGAACAACTACGCAACCCTACACTGAGCATGGCCCGACATGCTCTTGGCCGGTTTTTTTTACCTCCCAAGGCCCACCATACAAGAGAAATCGACGTTGAAATTTTTACCTACTTTTTATTTTCATTTATTTATTTGCGTTACCCGGATAGGGCATAGCAAATGTCTTACAAACTATTATTTAATTACATAATTACTTGGCAGGAAAGAGAATTGCATTTTAGTTTGTCAGTAAATTTTACGACAAAAAACTATTATACTCTTTTAATTGAATATAATTTAAATTTGTTCGCAGTGAACATATCCTAGAAGTACATTAATGAACATGAACAGGAGATTATATTAAATCAAACTTACATGTAACTGACTAACGTAATACAATAAAGAGTTGTCACTTAAACACCTGTGCGGCCGTACAACTCTTACAAGCATTTCCACTCACCGACAAACAATAGCGAGAAGATAATGAAGAGCTGATAGATGGCCTGTCCGAGGATGTTCTTCATCATGGTGCGGGAGATGAGCGGCTTGGTGCCGTACAATACGTCCACTCACCGACAAACAATAGCGAGAAGATAATGAAGAGCTGATAGATGGCCTGTCCGAGGATGTTCTTCATTATAGTGCGGGAGATGAGCGGCTTGGTGCCGTACAAACGTCCACTCACCGACAAACAATAGCGAGAAGATAATGAAGAGCTGATAGATGGCCTGTCCGATGTTCTTCATCATGGTGCGGGAGAGCGGCTTGGTGCCGTACAAACGTCCACTCACCGACAAACAATAGCGAGAAGATAATGAAGAGCTGATAGATGGCCTGTCCGAGGATGTTCTTCATCATGGTGCGGGAGATGAGCGGCTTGGTGCCGTACCACGTTCACTCACCGACAAACAATAGCGAGAAGATAATGAAGAGCTGATAGATGGCCTGTCCGATGTTCTTCATCATGGTGCGGGAGAACGGCTTGGTGCCGTACAAACGTCCACTCACCGACAAACAATAGCGAGAAGATAATGAAGAGCTAATAGATGGCCTGTCCGATGTTCTTCATCATGGTGCGGGAGATGAGCGGCTTGGTGCCGTACAATACGTCCTCTCACCGACAAACAATAGCGAGAAGATAATGAAGAGCTGATAGATGGCCTGTCCGAGGATGTTCTTCATCATGGTGCGGGAGATGAGCGGCTTGGTGCCGTACCACGTTCACTCACCGACAAACAATAGCGAGAAGATAATGAAGAGCTGATAGATGGCCTGTCCGAGGATGTTCTTCATCATGGTGCGGGAGATGAGCGGCTTGGTGCCGTACCACGTTCACTCACCGACAAACAATAGCGAGAAGATAATGAAGAGCTGATAGATGGCCTGTCCGAGGATGTTCTTCATCATGGTGCGGGAGATGAGCGGCTTGGTGCCGTACAATACGTCCACTCACCGACAAACAATAGCGAGAAGATGATGAAGAGCTGATAGATGGCCTGTCCGATGTTCTTCATCATGGTGCGGGAGATGAGCGGCTTGGTGCCGTACAATACGTCCACTCACCGACAAACAATAGCGAGAAGATAATGAAGAGCTGATAGATGGCCTGGCCCAGGATGTTCTTCATCATGGTGCGGGAGATGAGCGGCTTGGTGCGGCCGTACGGCTTGCGCTGCAGCAGGTCCGGGGTCGGCATCTCCGTGGCCAGCGCCAGTGACGCCAACGTGTCCATGATCAGGTTCACCCATAACATTTGTACGGCCTGGAACGTGATAATTATCAATTACTAAATAGTACATTGTGTATTTAGGGCGGTAAGTAAGAATTTGCGAACGAGTGTGAAAGTAAAGCCCAAGCCGAAGGCGCGGGCTTTACTTCACACGAGTTCATAATTCTTGTACCGCCCGTGGTACAACACACAATGTTTTTCATCACACCTGTGATGCAAAAAAGTAAATAAAACAATATATTTTCACAAAACTACTCTAAAATGGTCTAAATCAGGGATGACTTAATTTCATCATTTTCATAAAAGAAATCTCGGCGCGGCGCGCGGCGTGCGCCGAACTGCGCTAGTGCGACGTAATGTTGTATGAAAATCCTTAACGGCCTACTATGACGTAATGACGCACCTACGGCCCGCATCACCGCAGCGTATTGGCGCATTTACGGAACAGGTGTGATGAAAACGAATATTACAGCCAGCACAGAAATGAATATACACAAGAAGAAGCAAATGTATCTACTTCGCGTGTCCGAACTCAGTGACAGCCACTGAGATGGCCATTTCTAATGACAGTCCACATACGTCAGCTGTTGCAGCCGCACGTAAGAAAAAAATATAAAATGCCTCATTGCATGATAATTAACATCAGCCCAAATATTTCCAGCGCACAAAAACAAAAACATATTTCCCATCACACGTAAGTAATTTTTAAATAATATTGTGCGTGAATTCATTTTTAATAATTTTTTCCGTATTTTTATTTATGCGTTCAAGGATGTAGCTAAGTAACTATAGAATTACGTTACAAACCGGCGTTTACATTGCATTGCTGCGTTTGATCGACCATGTGTGTTACAGAGATGATGAATATGAGACTAGCGATACTCTCGTATCGCTTCTACTTCGTAGTACAGCCCATTTCTCATTCGTCCGTCAAATTTAGCGACTAGTGTTGTTCGTTCTACAATAAATATAATAGTGAGCGAGCGAGCCCACAGATATAAAATCTATGTGTACGAGAGAGACGGCTGTATGTTGCGGGGCGGAGGGGCATTGGTGTCTTTGAATCGTTTAGGTTTTCTCATCACTAAATGCCGACCTTGACGTCTCAGTGACAGCTAAAAAGTCGGCACGCTTGGTTCCCATACAAATGGTGCTATTTACTTCATCTACTGAGTATCTAAATCTGTGACAGCCAGTAAGTAAGTAGTCAGCTTCAGTTCAGATGGTGCGTTTTTTGAAGCAGAAGTGGTAAATTTTTTGTAAGGTCGTAACTTCGGAGGGCCGTCTATACTGAAAAACGTCGTACGATACACGTGAGAAAAGGAAATTCATAACTAGTGCCGATTTAAAACACTTCATAATGACCAGGAGTCGGCTGAGATTACCTTAAGCGTCCTATATCGCAAAAACACCACTAAATCAGACTTTAAGTGGACAAAAGAGAACCAAAGTCACTAACATTGTTCTCAAAATTTGCCACTAAAAGCTATGGACTGGACGCGTTACCAGAAGATTGGATGGCCCAAGAGGCAAAACTAATCCACTAGCGGCCTTAAACCAAAAGACATTTAAACTTGTTTAAAATTGTGTAAATGTCTTCTGCTTTAAACCACTTGAGTGGCTATTCTGAGAGCAATGTTAGTGATATTGGTTCTATTTTCTTTTATCAAATTCAAGTATGACTCATCATGCTACTTGAGCAAATAGAATTAAAGTCACTAAATTGGCAATGAACTGAACACATTGCTAGAAGATCTAATGGTCCAAATGCCAAAACAATTACCCCCTTATTCATAAACGTCTGCTAACTTAACAAGCCGCTAATCATTGTTTGTCCCTTTTGCTCTTATAGACACACTGTTAAGACCAAAAGGGACAAACAATTATTAGCGGCTTGTTAAGTTAGCAGACGTTTATGAATAAGGGGGTTAGACTTCGTCAGATCAGACAGATTAGACGACCATATGCCAGAAGATTCAAACGCAAACAAAAGATGAACGAATATTCACTGGCGGCAAGCAACCAATTATACTCATATTGGCCATCTTTGTGAGAGATATGTCCAGTCGCCTATAGTCCTCATCTTGTACAGAAGCCACTCTGGCTATAATTAGCATGTTGATTACCTTAAGCGGACTGTCCTGGCTATAATGACCACATTATTACCTTAAGCACTGTCCACTATAATGCCCACGTTGATTACCTTAAGCGGACTGTCCTGTATATAATGACTACGTTGATTACCTTAAGCGGACTGTCCTGTATATAATGCCCACGTTGATTACCTTAAGCGGACTGTCCTGTATCGCGCAAGCGCCGATGAAGGCCACGATGACGGCGACCACGTTGACGGTGAGCTGGAACTGCAGGAACTTGGCGATGGAGTCGTACACGTTGCGGCCCCACATGACGGCCTTCACGATGGAGGAGTTGTCGTCGGTCAGGATGATGTCGGAGTACTCACCAGTTTGGATCTTGAGTGGAGTATGCACTCCTTTATCACCAGTTTTATCAATATTCCTTTGAATCAAACTTTATGAACAAAAAAGATAGCCAAAGAACTTTCAGTGTCAAAAGAGAACCAAAGTCACTGACACTGCTTTAAGAATCGCAATTCAAGTGACAATGGACTGGACATATTTCCAAGAGGTGTGATGGCCCTAAGGGCAAAACTATTCGAGTGAAACCTCATAGTAGAAGAGACAGTATAAATAGACCATCTACGAGAACCAAAGTCTTACAGAACAGGTATTCGCTAGAGCCAAGCAACAAATTCTTCGTGCGAGATATGCCCAGCAGTCGATTTCAGTTTCTCTGGCTATAATGACCAGATCAGCTGAAATGATTACCTTAAGCGGGCTGCCTGTATATAATGACCACGTTGACTACCTTAACCCACTTACGCCGACCAGGTGTTATAACATCAATTTTTTTATGATAATTGTAGTGTTTTATTGACAATTAATCACTTTATCGTAAAAAATCCGGGGGTCACATTTTTTGGTTTCAGGCTTATCTGGGTTAAGCGAACTGTCCTGTATATAATGGCATGGCCACGTTGATTACCTTAAGCGGACTGTCCTGTATCGCGCAAGCGCCGATGAAGGCCACGATGACGGCGACCACGTTGACGGTGAGTTGGAACTGCAGGAACTTGGCGATGGAGTCGTACACGTTGCGGCCCCACATGACGGCCTTCACGATGGAGAACTTGTCGTCGGTCAGGATGATGTCGGAGTACTCACCAGTTTGGATCTTGAATGGACTATGCACTCCTTTATCACCAGTTTTATCAATATTCCTTTGAATCAAACTTTAAATGAACAAAAAAGATAGCCAAAGTCAAACTTTAAGTGTCAAAAGAGAACCAAATTCACTGACATTGCTTTAAGAATCGCAATTCAAGTGACAATGGACTGGACACATTTCCAAGAGGTGAGATGGCCCTAAGGGCAAAACCATTCGAGTGAAAACCCATAGTAGAAGACACAGTATAGGTAGACCTTCTACGAGGACCAAAGTCTTAGAGAACAGGCCCCTATACTACAAAACTTTACAAGCGTACAATTCTACAAAATTGTATGAATTCCCATACAAAAAGTTGTCAATTTTGTAGAATTGTACGCTTGTAAAGTTTTGTGGTATAGGGGCCAGGGATTCGCTAAAGCCAAGCAACAAATTCTTCGTGGGAGATATGCCCAGCAGTCGATTTCAGTTTCTCTGGCTATAATGACCAGGTCAGCTGAAATGATTACCTTAAGCAGACTGTCCTGGCTATAATGACCACGTTGACTACCTTAACCCACTTACGCCGACCAGGTGTTATAACATCGATTTTTTTTTGATAATTGTAGTGTTTATCACTTTATCGTAAAAAATCCGGGGGTCACATTTTTTGGTTTCAGGCTTATCTGGGTTAAGCGGACTGTCCTGTATATAATGACCACGTTGATTACCTTAAGCGGACTGTCCTGTATCGCGCAAGCGCCGATGAAGGCCACGATGACGGCGACCACGTTGACGGTGAGCTGGAACTGCAGGAACTTGGCGATGGAGTCGTACACGTTGCGGCCCCACATGACGGCCTTCACGATGGAGGAGAAATTGTCGTCGGTCAGGATGATGTCGGAGGCTTCTTTCGCTACATCCGTGCCGGCGATACCCTGGAGAAAATAGTTAAATTATTAGTTTATTGAAATAAATAAATATCTTGGGACATCTTACACAAATCGAATTGGTCCTACGGTAAGCTCAATTAAGGCTTGTGATGTAGGTACCAAGCGACGATATATATAATAGATAGATACATATATATAATACGTGTGGTGACGGCAGTAAGAATACATTTGTCACCACCCCAACTCCTCTTGCGGGTGTCGTAAGAGTCGACTAAAGGATTGAAGTGTCACTGACCATTATTTGATAAAAGTTTGATGGGCAGCAGCGTCATCATAGTGGACACATTACTGCGATCGCCAATCCGCTTGCCCAGCGTGGCGATTATGGGCATTTACCTCCTAATGCGTTCATACGCATAGTTAATAGGAGAGGCCTACGTCCAGCACTGGACTATGATAGGCTGATGACGATGATTAAAATCACTATGGTATGGTCTGGTATTCACTATGGGACTCATTAGGAGGCTCAGAGTCACTCAACGAGCGATGGAGAGGGCAATGCTCGGGGTTTCTCTGCGAGATCGCATCAGGAATGACGAGATCCGCAGAAGAACGAAAGTGACTGACATAGCCCGAAGAATCGCCAGGTAATAATGTGTGTAGATGTATGTATATGTCTAATCTCAGTTGTTTTAAATTATTGTAATAGTCTCACGTTAGGTAGTTATTAATTATTTCAAACACAATGTATATTGTTTTATGAATAAAAAACTATGAACTATGGTTGACGTGGCAGTGGGCTGGCCATATTGCCCGGAGGACCGATGACCGGTGGGGTCGGCGTGTTCTCTCATGGCGACCACGCACTGGACGGCGCAGCGTGGGAAGGCCCCCCACAAGATGGAGCGACGACCTGGTAAAGGTTGCGGGTGTCCAATGGATGCGGACAGCTCACGACCGATCTTTGTGGAACTCTCTGGTGGAGGCCTATGTCCAGCAGTGGACGTCAATTGGCTGATGATGATGATGATGATGAGTGTATTAAAATAAACAAATATCTTGGGACATCTTACACAAATCGACTTGGTCCTACGGTAAGCTCAATTAAGGCTTGTGATGTAGGTACTAAGCGACGATATATATAATAGATAGATACATATAGATAGATACTTAAATACATAGACAGCCATTACCAAGGAACAAATATTTGTGATAAATAAGCCGGGACTCGAAACCGAAACCTCCAGATTCGTAGGCAGGGTTACCAACCAACTAGGCTACGGAGGCTGACAAATTATTGGTAGCAAATAGTATGGACAAGTAAGAAGCCCATCTGAAGAATGTGTCAAAGTAAAGTTTTATTGTGTGTAGACAACAAACTAGACAAGTTCGGGTTAAATAATATATTCATCTAAAAAGAAATTTTACATTTCACTTGATGAGACTTATAATTATAACAGTACAAGTTGCCAATTGCTAACGCTTAATCGTTAATCGTAAACGAAAGGCAGCTAACTGCCTTTTTAGGAATTTTAATTCTCGATTTGCGGCTTTTCTAGCCGAATTTTTTTTTGGTGAGAAACAGGTACATTGTTGACATAAAAAAAAAAGTTTGTCAAAAATGACTATTTAAGTAAACGCCAATTTTCATTAATTTAAAATCGAGGGAAGGTCTCCTAAGACCATTTTCGATTAGCTACACGGGATCTGGTAGCGGCCCTCACTGACCCAAAAACTTTTTCACACCACCTATTCGAATACGGGACTTTTCATCCCGGCTAGCAGGGATCAAAGTGGCACTTTTATGTTCAAGGACTTTCTATTGCCAGCCTAAAAATTACAATGAAATATGAAAATAAACAGTACGTTCATACTTAATTGATAAAAATTTCTTCAGAATCGATTATTTGCATAAATATTAAATATGTGATATATCTTTAGGTGGTGTGAAAAGCAGTATGTGTCACACGGTATCAAAATTATTTCGTCTTGAGCGTTAACGCTTGAATCCTTCATTACGCTCAAGATTCCACTTTAGAATCCCTCCCTACGGTCGGGATTCAATTGTGGAATCCGTCGCTCCATTCAGGATTCAATATACGCCCACGCCGGAAATATACCATTTTGATCCCTTGTGACACGATCTACTATTCCACCCCGTGTAGGAGAGTCCTGGGTGCTTATTTATTATTATTTATTTATTGAATAACTTGACACAATTTTAATTAAAAAAATACAATATCGTCCCACAAAACTGTTACACTGTTTGACTGTGGGAGCGGCAGTCTCTTAATTAATTGTTTTGACAGGGTTAAGCCAAGTTGACAATCGCTAGCGCATAATCGTCAATCGTAAGCGTAAGGTAGCTAACTGTCTTTGTCGCACTAACAAGAAAGAAATACAGAAAGCGAAAACTACGATACGCTACCAGGCGATTGGCAACTTGGCTTAGCATCCTGGAGTGATAGTCCTCGGGTAAACGTAATTCTCCAAGTAAATTTATATTTAAGAAATCCTTACGTGCTCTCATTGCTAGCGGAATGAAGGATTGTTAGTTTTTCTGTTTTAGTTGATTTCATCGGTTATAATATTAATATGTATTTTAATGTATGTATTTAGTTAGTTCGTGTATATATATATATTTGTGTAGGTATAGATATGATGTATATGTTTTTGTTCATATTATTTACCTGGATAGATGTAGCACCGCCCACAATCTCTCTGCTTTGCCTTAAGGTTGACTGGTAGAGAATGCCTTATGGCATTAAGTTCGCCTTTTGTACGTTAAGTTTTACTTTTGTGCAATAAAGTTTAAATAAATAAATAAATAATCTCTCATCCGCCTATTAAACTCCTCTTCCACACTTAATGGCGATAGAGTGCGCCATGTCAGCTTTGTCACCAAAAACTTTGCTCATGATCATTAAAATCTCCTTACCTCTCCATTGGCATCCCTGATCTGTTGAACGCCTTGCCTTCTAAGAGTCTAGGTTGAGGATAGTCTTCGGGTAGACGTACCATAGCGAAGCCAACATCGGCCTTCTTGAGCGCGGGCCCGTCGTTGGTGCCGTCGCCCGTCACGGCCACCACCTCGCGCGTCTCCAGGCACTTGGAGTCGATCATGCCCTTCACCAGCGTGTACTTGTCTGTGGGCGACGACCGCGCCAGCACTCGCAGCTTGGGCCACACAAAACTTTTGGTATTACAATCTTTTCTTACCTCTCCGTTGGCATCTCTGATCCGCCTGTTGAATTCTTTACCCTCTAGAATGAGGAATTCGTCGGTGGGCGACCGAAGGCCATACGGAACACACCGTATTCACATTGGAAGCTGACACTCTCAACACTAAAATCTCTTTACCTCTCCGTTGGCATCCCTCATCTGCCTATTAAACTCCTTGCCCTCTAGAATAAGGAAGTCGTCGGTGGACGACGGAAGGCCATAAAACACACCGTATTCACATTGAAACACTAAAATCTCCTTACCTCTCCGTTGGCATCTCTAATCCGCCTATTAAACTCCTTGCCCTCTAGAATGAGGAAGGCGTCGGTGGGCTTCCACACTTAATGGCGATAGAGTGCGCCATGTTAGCTTTGTCACCAAAAAATTGGTATTAGATCATTAAAATCTCCTTACCTCTTGGCATCCCTGATCCATCTGTTGAACGCCTTGCCTTCTAAGAGTCTAGGTTGAGGATAGGCCTCGGGTAAACGTACCATAGCGAAGCCAACATCGGCCTTCTTGAGCGCGGGCCCGTCGTTGGTGCCGTCGCCCGTCACGGCCACCACCTCGCGCGTCTCCAGGCACTTGGAGTCGATCATGCCCTTCACCAGCGTGTACTTGTCTGTCGGCGACGACCGCGCTAGCACTCGCAGCTTGGGCCACACTTTGTCGAGCAGATGCTGTTGGACCTGTTGATAAAAATATTTGTATTTGAACTGTTTCAAAGAGAATGCTTTGCTTTATGTTTTCCTCATACGGCAAGTGCCTACGGAGCAAGATCTTTAGGTCTTATTAACATTAATTCTATTTAATTGGAAATTTTCTGACAAACTGAAATCAACTTTTCACACAATGCTCAAAAAGTGAACCTTTATGTAGAGCGTACACGACATAAAATCGCATTTCATGTTCTAGAGCATAAAAGTAAAATTGTTTTCTAAGGCTAAGATGGGCTAAGGTAATCGGTCCCAACAGCCAAACAGTTAAAATATATTGCACAATTTTATTGAGCACATAAAATAGATATCGATTAAAATGCTCCGAAATGTTTGACTTGGCAGAAAACCGAGCATCTGAAGCTATGAAGGTTGAAAATTAAAAAAATAATTAGAAAATGAGTTGGCGGGTTGGATTGTTGGTTTGGATGGTTGGTTGTATATTTTTTACTTCGCTTCGCTCAGACCAAAAAGTTGCCTCGGGTAAAAGTGGGTCACTTTATGCCCTTGTTGTACAATCTACTATTATTTCCTGCTCACATAAAACACAGGTAAAAATTTCAATGACGAATTTTGGATCTAGAATGAGGAAGTTTCTCTTGTATGGCTGGGTGGATATTATTGAATCAAGTTTTAATAAATAAAAAAAAATGCTGATGAGAGATTTACTGTAAAATATTGAATTTAACCATGACTTCTTCATTAACATCTGAGGTAAGGTAAATTTTAAAATGAGTATTAGGAAAACAGGACAATTCGGGAGGCTACCATGTTCTTTTAAATGCCATTCAGTTTAGTTTCAACTTCTTACTTTTTGTCAGTTATTCTATGGAAATGACACATCGCGAGTCAGTGTGCATTAGTAGATCGTGGTAACCCCCTGTTCTCGAATTTTAAGTTGACTCAAAAAAATTGGCGTTCCATTTTCATTTATAGATATTGCAGTATTGATTATAACCTAAACTTGAACTTTTGGTATCAGAATCTTTCTTTACCTCTCCATTGGCATCTCTGATCCGCCTATTAAACTCTTTGCCCTCTAGGATGGGGAAGTCGTCGGTGGGCTTCCGAATGCCACACTTGATGGCGATGAAGCGCCCCGTGTTAACATTCCCTCCCAAAACTTTTGGTATTACAATCTTTCCTTACCTCTCCGTTGGCATCTCTGATCCGCCTATTAAACTCCTTGCCCTCTAGAATGAGGAAGTCGTCGGTGGACGACGGAAGGCCATAGAACACACCGTATTCACATTGAAACCTAAAACTCTCAACAGCTTAACACTAAAATCTCCTTACCTCTCCGTTGGCATCCCTGATCCGCCTATTAAACTCCTTGCCCTCTAGAATGAGGAAGTCGTCGGTGGGCTTAAGGATGCCACATTTGATGGCGATAGAGTGCGCCATGTTAGCTTTGTCACCAAAAACTTGGGTATCAGATCATTAAAATCTCCTTACCTCTCCATTGGCATACCTGATCCACCTGTTGAACGTTGCCCTCTAAGAGTCTAGATTGAGGAAGAATGACTGCGATGGAGCGCACTGTATTGTTTACTAGAGTATTTCCTTACCTCTCCATTGGCATCCCTGATCCGCCTGTTGAATTCTTTGCCCTCTAGAATGAGGAAGTCGTCGGTGGGCTTGAGAATGCCACATTTGATGGCGATGGAGCGCGCCGTGTTGACGTTGTCGCCCGTCACCATGCGGACTGTGATGCCCGCTTTCTGGCACTTGCGGATTGCTTCTGGGACCTGGAAAGGAACGGTGGATAGTAAGTACCAGAAGGAGCGCTTTACAGCCTGGTCAGAGACTTTAGAGAATTCAGAATATCTCTACAGTTAAACAATTAAAGAAGAGCTTTCGACGCGGGTGACAATCACTGAAGTACGAAGAAGGCTTCGTGCTTGCATACGAAATCGAGGCAGGCAGTATGAACAAGATTCGTAATTTTTTAAGTGATTCCTTTACTAAGATTAAATTTTGTATTTAATTATTAAAACTGTTTTTTATTCTTTCCTCATAAACCCCACGTAGAAACTTAAATGATAAATAAACGAATTAACTTGATGACCCTTAATTGGTTTATTTGTATCACGGAACCGATAAGGTTCATGTAACGCTAAGTGCTCTACCCGCTTTGTTATTATTATTATTAATAATTTTAAGAATTGATATAGAAAGGTCAAAAAGTGTAGATTCAAGATTCAAGATTCAAACCTTATACCTTTTTACCTTGGTAAAAGGTAAAGGTAAAGCTTGTAAACTGACAACTTCGTTTCTGTAATTTGTACTTGATGTACAAATTACATGTCCTATTTTTTTTTAAGTTATGCCTCGAAAGGTTAAACCATTTTGGAGAATCTATGGATCATTGCAAATGAGGAAGGAATACGGCGAATTTCCAGTCACCCTGTATAGTAGGTGGGGGTACCCCCTCGCCGTGTGGTGACGGCAGTAAGAATACATTTGTCAGCACCCCAACTCTTCCCTCGGGTGTCGTAAGCAGGGACCGAAACCGTTTTTTTAGAAAAACCTCGAAATAGCTCAATATTTTAAAATGTTTTAGACTCTTTATGTAGTATTCGACATTTTATGTAATAATTAACATCATATTTTTGAATTACTTCATGAACAAATAAAATATATACCGAAGAACGAAAAAGAACGGAATTCGAACCGTTCTTTTGTATGGATAAAAAACCGGTATCCGATCCCTGGTCGTAAGAGCCGATTGAGAGAAGGAAGTGTCGCTGACGATTGTTTGATAGAAGACTGATGATGGGCAGAAGCGTCATTATAGTGGATACTTCACTGCGATCGCTAATCCGCTTGCCCGGCGTATGGACATTTACCTCCTAATGTGTCTATACGTATGGTTAATAGGAGAGGCCTACGTCCAGCACTGGACTGAGATAGGCTGATGTATGTACCCCCTAACTGATATAACCCTCGCTTACCTCTGGCCTGACGGGATCTTCGATACCGACCACGCAGAGGCAGGTTAGGTTATTCACAATGTTGTCTTCGTCGTCCCAGTTTGGTTCTTGGTCTATGTGCACCTGGAGAAAAAAAATGAATATTTAAATATTTATGATACAAGTACTTGGTTTGCAGTAAGTTGAATTTTAGTTTAATTAACATTTAAAATGGATTTGGAGTTTATTTTATTAATAAACTAGCGACCCGCTACTATACCTACATAAAAACCTTCCTCTTGAATTACTCTACCTATTAAAAAAAATCTCATCAAAATCCGTTGCGTAGTTTTAAAGATTTAAGCGTACAAAGGGACATAGGGACAGAAAAAGTGACTTTATTTTATACGATGTAGTGAAGTTGATACGAGTACAATGAATGATGTGTCTTTTTAAAAGGGCTTATTTCCACTTTGTCAATAGACATTATTTCTCTTATGAAAACATAGGAGAGTGCGCATTAGGAAAGAAGTGATATTAAAATTTGGAAAATCTTGAAGTTTATGTAACCCATAGAATCCTTCATAATAAACTGATTCATTTCAGTCTTATCCCCAGTCTATAGGCCTCTGTAGGTGTAGAGTATATGACAGATGACTTACCTGGTTAATTTCAGCCTTGCCGGGCACAAAGTCCCTATACGCGACTGAGATGGTTCTCAAACCGTCGCACGCCATTGGCTCGATGACTTGCCACACATTCTGTCCTGCGTGTCTCTCATAAACACAGGCCTCTGTAGGTGTAGAGTATATCCCTGATGACTTACCTGGTTAATTTCAGCCTTGCCAGGCACAAAGTCCCTATACGCGACGGAGATGGTTCTCAAACCGTCGCACGCCATTGGCTCGATGACTTGCCTTCTGTCCTGCATGTCTCTCATAAACACAGGCCTCTGTATGTGTAGAGTATATCCCTGATGACTTACCTGGTTAATTTCAGCCTTGCCGGGCACAAAGTCCCTATACGCGACGGAGATGGTTCTCAAACCGTCGCACGCCATTGGCTCGATGACTTGCCACACATTCTGTCCTGCATGTCTCTCATAAACACAGGCCTCTGTAGGTGTAGAGTATATCCCTGATGACTTACCTGGTTAATTTCAGCCTTGCCGGGCACAAAGTCCCTATACGCGACGGAGATTGTTCTCAAACCGTCGCACGCCATTGGCTCGATGACTTGCCGCACCAGTCTATCTTGCATGTCTCTCGTGAACTTTTCTAGGCGACCTTCGTGTCCGTAGATGAATGAGCATCTGAAAAGAAAAAAATATTACTAAGTTGTGCCTTTAAAATTTGTTTTACATTTTAGCCGCCACAACCAACTATATCACTAGTAGTTTTCACCTTGTGAAATAATGAATTAATGATTCACAATATAGCTGACCTGTGGCGGTCAAGTGGTTAATCTAAAAACTGCGATTTATTTGATCAAAAAGTTTATTTGATGAAAAGTTTGATTTTTGGTTCTATGAACTAGATTGTATGTATGTATTCTTTATTATACACAAAACACATGTAAAAATACAAATATTAACAATAATTTTGACAGGTACAAAGGCGCACTTGTCCCAGTAAGAGATCTCTTCCAGTTAACCTTTGAGCAAAGGAGTTGCGTATAGGAACCAAAAGATAGACAAACATACACGTGTACTGTGGTGAATGTATTAGAGTACCTAAAGATAAAGGTAAAGATTGTTTGCTTATTTTTTTTTCTTCAGTTGTTCTATAGTAAATAAGATATTGGCTAATAAGCTTGGCTTGACAGATTGTAAGAAGCGATAAATCCTGACAATATCGCATCAACTTCAAAAGCAAACATAGTATTTGTAATTGTTCAAGGTTACATCCAGGGTCGCGTTTTATAAAGTTACAATTTACAATTTCGCTGTTTGCCTCTCTAATGCACGCACATATTGGCTAGAAAGAGAGGCAAACAGCGAAATTGTAAATTGTAACTTTATAAAACGCGACCCAGTTTACATCATTGTGACAATTTCAAAGGCATCTTTAGTATACAGATCACGGTGAGCACTTGAGTACAGTCGAGTGCATTAATATACAGGGTGTAATCGTTAAATATGACAGATATCAGAAAACTTCCAACTAATATCGAAAGTACGTTACCCAACGAGTAAAACTACACTAATAACTTTTTTGAAATAAAATCAGAAATATCTCAAATATTAACTTCAAACCCTTCCATACATTTAGTACGTAACCGTTCATTCTAAGACTAGTTTAACACGAATATTTTTTTATTTATGAATAATGTTACATTAATTATTTCATAAACGGTAGTATTATTATTTTATTACAATGTATTCGTACAAATAACGAATCTCTAACAGTTTTATCTCTTACAACTCCCGACTTTCTTTAAGGCTGTAAGTCGTCATACTTAATGTATGGGAGCGTTTTATGTTAGTATTTCTAATATTACTTCATCTATTTAGAAAAAGTTATTAGTGTAATTTTACTCGTTGGGTAACGTAGTTTCGATATCAGTTGGAAGTTTTTTGATATCTGTTATATTTACGGAATTATGGCCTGGCGACACTTAACGATTACACCCTGTATAGTAGGGTGGATCGAATAATTTTTTTTTCGATTTTCGAAATGGGCTAGTTCTAAATCGATGCTCCATAATAAAGTAAATGAAAAACATTATGGTCAATTCTTAATATTCGTGCATCTTGTACTGCCCCAAGACCACTGAAAATATGAAAATTATAGACAGATCTAAGTCGGTGTTTAAGGCCATTAAAAGAAAATAAAAATATTCAAATCATCTATTTATTATTAAAAAAGATACAAATAATCTAGTAGTACACATTTCTTGCAATTAACATGACTTTTTATCTTAGAAAATACCTTGGAAAATTGTCAAATTTTCGCACGCTTACATTAGTTTGTAATCTCTCTTTGTGTTAAATACCGGCATTATTTTCCGCGATTCTAGCCTAGTCTTTATAACTATTATCAGACGCAGACTACAACGATACACCAAAATTATAGTTATCTTTGCCAAAATGTGGCCCACAGATTACAATATGGTTGATGTTTGACAGGCTTGGGGCAGTATTAAAACTAAGAAATTTTAAAAAATAAGTTATTTTCTTTTTAAAGTAATAAGCAGAGCATCTACTTTTCACTAGCCCATTACGTTTGAAAAAAAAAAAACTCATACAACCGCGATCCACCCTAATATATAGACACATTTGTAAGGGATCAGTATGGAGAAGTGTATATATATTAATGCCCTTGACTGTACACGGTTGAAGCTAGTAAGTAGACACGCGTGAAGGACTCTCTTTTTAGGCCTCGTCTGATCGAGGCCTATTAAAACCATGAACTATTAAGGAAGACTTACTTCTTCATGACGATTTCGGAGGCGCCCTTAGTGTAAAGCCTGTAGCCGCCTTTATACGGGATCACAGTGGACATGCTCTTGCGAACGGAGTTGAATACCTATATAGACTCTTATGAAGGCCTCCCATCGAGGCCTAAGAAACCTATGAAAGACTAAGAACTCACTTCTTCATGACGATTTCGGAGGCGCCCTTAGTGTAAAGCCTGTAGCCGCCTTTATACGGGATCACAGTGGACATGCTCTTGCGAACAGAGTTGAATATATACTCTTGTGAAGGCCTCCCATCGAGGCTTAAGAAACCTATGAAAGACAACTCACTTCTTCATGACGATTTCGGAGGCACCCTTAGTGTAAAGCCTGTAGCCGCCTTTATACGGGATCACAGTGGACATGCTCTTGCGCACAGAGTTGAAGGTGTAGACCCTCGTGAATTATCCTCAGAATGGCTCGCTTAAGGCCTCATTTGACCGTGACCTATTAAAAAGGAAGACTCACTTCTTCATGACGATTTCGGAGGCGCCCTTAGTGTAAAGCCTGTAGCCGCCTTTATACGGGATCACAGTGGACATGCTCTTGCGAACAGAGTTGAAGGTGTAGACCCTGGTGAATGACTCCTCAGAATGGCTCGCTTAAGGCCTAATTTGACCGTGACCTATTAAAAAGGAAGACTCACTTCTTCATGACGATTTCGGAGGCGCCCTTAGTGTAAAGCCTGTAGCCGCCTTTATACGGGATCACAGTGGACATGCTCTTGCGAACAGAGTTGAAGGTGTAGACCCTGGTGAATGACTCAGAATGGTTCGCTTAAGGCGTCATTTGACCGTGACCTATTAAAAAAGAAGACTCACTTCTTCATGACAATTTCGGAGGCGCCCTTAGTGTAAAGCCTGTAGCCGCCTTTATACGGGATCACAGTGGACATGCTCTTGCGCACAGAGTTGAATATATAGACTCTTGTGAAGGCCTCCCATCGAGGCCTAAGACACCTATGAAAGACTAAGCACTCACTTCTTCATGACGATTTCGGAGGCACCCTTAGTTTAAAGCCTGTAGCCGCCTTTATACGGGATCACAGTAGACATGCTCTTGCGAACAGAGTTGAAGGTGTAGACCCTCATGATGTTCTCCTCAGAATGGCTCGCTTAAGGCCTCATTTGACCGTGACCTAAAAAAGGAAGACTCACTTCTTCATGACGATTTCGGAGGCGCCCTTAGTGTAAAGCCTGTAGCCGCCTTTATACGGGATCACAGTG
Source organism: Thaumatotibia leucotreta (assembly GCA_025490895.1). Taxonomy (NCBI): domain Eukaryota; kingdom Metazoa; phylum Arthropoda; class Insecta; order Lepidoptera; family Tortricidae; genus Thaumatotibia; species Thaumatotibia leucotreta. Next base: position 21,651 of record JALPQI010016956.1, read on the forward strand.
GACATGCTCTTGCGAACAGAGTTGAAGGTGTAGACCCTGGTGAATGACTCCTCAAAATGGCTCGCTTAAGGCCTCATTTGACCGTGACCTATTAAAAAGGAAGACTCACTTCTTCATTACGATTTCGGAGGCGCCCTTAGTGTAAAGCCTGTAGCCGCCTTTATACGGGATCACAGTGGACATGCTCTTGCGAACAGAGTTGAATGTGTAGACCCTGGTGAATGACTCCTCAGAAAGGCTCGCTTAAGGCCTCATTTGACCGTGACCTATTTAAAAGGAAGACTCACTTCTTCATGACGATTTCGGAGGCGCCCTTAGTGTAAAGCCGGTAGCCGCCTTTATACGGGATCACAGTGGACATGCTCTTGCGAACAGAGTTGAAGGTGTAGACCCTGGTGAATGACTCCTCGGGATGGCGCTCCCGAACGGCCTCATAGCTCTGACCGAGGCCGAGAACGAAGCCGAGGAGGGCGCACTCGGTCTTGTTGCCGACTTGCATTGGGGGGCCGGTGGGGTCTTGTGAAGGCTGGAAGATAAATTGCATGGTAAGAATATCTGGTGGTACAAAATGTTAGAATAGACTAAATTTAGCAAAGATTTAGCGGTGTTTCTATGCGATTTTGTTACGCGTTTTTTTTGTTCATTACCATCACCACTTTATTTACCGTTTTATAAAAGCAAACGAGACTAATATGCCAGAATAACAGACAAACATGCGTCTGCTACAAGATAATCGAAAATGACTCCACTATTTATACGCAGCTCGTCAATAATTTGGGAATGGTAATGACTTGATTGTTGCGACTGAATAATCGCATCGAACTACCCAAGAATATCTGGTGGTACAAAATGTTCGAATAAACTAGATGTAGCAAATATTTAGTTTTATTTTGTCAGCCTCCGTAGCCTAGTTGGTAGTGACCCTGCCTACGAAGCTGGAGGTTCCGGGTTCGAATCCCGGCGAGGGCATTCTTTGTGTATTTATTTATCGCAAATGTTTGTTCCTTGGTCATGGCTGTCTATGTATTTAAGTATCTATATGTATCTATCTATTATATATATCGTCGCCTGGTACCCACATCACAAGCCTTAATTGAGCTTACCGTGGGACTAGGTCGATTTGTGTAAGATGTCCCAAGATATTTATTATTATTATCTTTATTTAAATATTCTCTTAGGCTAGGTTGTTATAATATGGTTATAAAAGTAAAATACAATACAACATACAAAAACAATATAAAATATAAACACATTATAAAAACCTAACCTAGGGTGCCGCCGGCAACGGGGCGGGCCCAAGCTGCCGGTGGTTAAGGTCGCAGAGAGAGGAACCGACGGACTATCCGCGCCGTGTCCAGGATTACCGCCTTCTGCATCTGACCCTTGATCCAGCCATCTAGCGAGAGACTCTTAAGGTGTTGGTCGAGACTCTTCGCTATTAAACCGTTCGCTGTAACGACTATCGGGACTATGATCGTCGAGTCAACATCCCACATGGCGGTTATCTCGTGGGCCAAGTCGAGGTACTTACTGGACTTGTCCTTTTCGGCCTTCACGAGATTCTCATCATGGGGGATGGTGACGTCGACGAGCACAGCCCGGCGCTGCGATCGATCTACCAGCACGATATCAGGCTTATTGGCTACAATAGTCCTGTCCGTGATGATAGGTCGATCCCAATAGAGCGTGGCACGACCATTTTCGAGAACTGGTGCAGTTGTGTACTTATAGTATGGCACTTCGACGTCCACAAGGCCGTATTGAAGAGCAAGCTGCTGGTGTATAATACTGGCTACGAGGTTATGTCTGTGCAAGTACTCGGAGTTAGCAATCTGAGAACAACCGGAAATAATATGCCTGAGTGACTCACCGGGACGGCGGCATGCCCGACAAATGTCGACCGTACCGTCCTTCAGGATATATTTCCGGTAGTTATTCGTCATGATAACCTCGTCAGCAATTGCACAGGCAAAACCCTCGGTTTCTCCGAAGAGGTTCCCGAATCGTAGCCAGTTCACCGACGCGAGCAGATCTACGTCAGGTCCCGTGAGGGACTTGTAGAACCGCCCGTGTAGCTCCTTGCTCTTCCATACCGCCTTGCGGTCCTCGGTGCTTAGTACCACAGGTTTGCGCCAGTTCTCTTTTGCCAAGGAGAGCGGCGTGAAGTTTCGGTCTACTGCCACCACATCACGATGCATCCCGCACTCATTATTAAGAAAATAGTTTCTAAGATTGTACACCTCGCGGTTGTGGAGGTTTTTGGCATTTAAGAAGCCGCGACCCCCACACCTCCGCGGGATGTACAATCTCATAACTGATGAGCGCGGGTGTAGCATTCGATGTGTGGTAAGCAGTGTACGGACCCTTCGATCCAGGGCGTCCAGCTCGGTCTGAGTCCACCTTAGTATGCCAAAGGAGTATGTGAGTATGGGCATTACCCAGGCGTTGAAGGCGCGCACTTTGTTGCCTCCTGACAAAAGACTGTTAAGTACTTTTGTGAGCCGGCTGAAAAAGCGCTCCTTCACCGCCTGTCTAATTCCCATATCTTCAATACCCAAAGACTGTGACATACCAAGGTATTTATAGGTTTCTGCTTCCGAGATAGATCTGAACGACATTGTCTCAGAAAGCTGTAAATTTGTTGAATTTACTACTTTCCCCCGCTGCACATGCATAACCGCACACTTATCGACACCAAACTCCATATTGATGGCACTACTGAAAACTTCTGTGGTTCGCAGTAGCTCCAACAAGTCTTGGCTATTTGGTGCAAATAATTTGAGATCATCCATGTACAGAAGGTGAGAAATGACTTCACCCTCTCTCCGAAGCCGACAACCTAGTCCTGAATCCTTCAGCAGGGTGCTGAGGGGATTCAGAGCTAGGCAGAACCATAAGGGACTCAGACTGTCACCCTGGAATATGCCTCGCTCGATCCTTATGAAGTCCTGCGGGCCAGAGGGGTCATCTCCGCCTCCTGGTTGACGAAGGACTGTGGTCCACTGCCCCATACACGCGCCGAGAAAGGATCTTAAAGCTGCATCAACTTTATACAGCTCCAAGACCCTCTTCAACCATGAATGGGGCACCGAATCATAGGCCTTCTTGTAGTCAATCCAGGCGGCTGAGAGGGCCCCTTTGTTAC
>JALPQI010016957.1:0-27254 GCA_025490895.1 Thaumatotibia leucotreta
CTGTGCCCCGCTGAAACGTAAAAAATAATCAATATTATTTAATCAAAAGTACTAATCACAACTACCTTTTTATTATTTTTATCGTAAGAATCACTCAAAGTCGCGAAGTCTCATTAATCCTCAGTGCTAAAACCTGATAAGTTCGCATAAAACAACAACAATTATTTTCATAGTCAGTGCTAAAACCCGATAAGATCAAATAAAACAACAACAATGCTTTTCATAGTCAGTGCTAAAAACCGATAAGTTCAATAAAACAACAACAATGCTTTTCATGGTAACGGTTAGTTACTATAGCTTACATTAATTGTTACTTGAACTCATTACTATAAACACGGTGTGTAAAATATGACAATTCTACGTTTATTCTAGGTTAGAAAAGTAGATTACCTGTTTCCAGCTTATTACTGCAAGCTAGGTAGTTGCACTAATTTTCTGCCACGGTCACCCATCACACAACTTTGAACACAATCATTCACAACCTTCTTTAATACAATACACCCCTTTTTAACAGCTATTTTCAATTAAATATGCAACGTCGCAGCGGTGCGCTTGCGTTCGTGACGCTACTTGTCAAGGCTGCGCATGATCATGGGGCCGTCGAAAAACTTATAGGGTTCTTCCCCGGACATATTTGAAAGAAATTTGTTAAAGGCCTCTTGCGAGAATCCGATTACTGGACTTAACATAATATTTTATTAGAGAATTGTTTCAAATAAGTACTATAAGTTTATTCGTTGGGTTCTCTTTGAATAAATTTGTATGTGCAATAAATGATATCGTAAAAGTAGAATCCAACAAATGCTTTTAACGTATTCTAATTCGTAATAAAATCCTTTAAAGTTTGCAATCGTAATGAGGTGAGACCGGGTAAGTAACAGTAACTGGTTCTACATTGTGTGTTTAGTTTGATTAGGTGTAAATTTCTCGGCACTAAATACCAATAAATATACATTATGTGGTTCTTCCATTAAGTAATAAATAAAAATTAAGTCTTAAATGTAGTTGTAGTATTTAGTTTTGAATTAATAGTTGAAATCAAGTACTTATTGGGTTATTTACTCGGCATATTTCCGTGATACATGTAAAATCAGCTTATCTGATATTACCATTAGATTGACCGATACTGAATCATTCTAAAACTGTTTTTACTTTAAAATCTCACTTTTTGTCACTTATCGGGTTTCACCAGGCAACCCTCGATATACATATATAACTCCTTTTATATCACACTAATAATGTAATTCTGTTCAGTTATTAGCTTAAACAGGTAAACCTTTGATAAACGCGTTGATGTCTTTTGTATTGGCTTGGCGTTACATTATCTCAAAGCTTATAAAACTATTATTTTGGAACTAGTTAAAATGTATACTTATTATCACGTATAAGCTTGACAGGCCGTGTGGTGACGGCAGTAAGAATACATTTGTCACCACCCCAAATCCTCCTGCGGGTGTCGTAAGAGTCGACTAAGGGATTAAACTGTCACTGACCATTATTTGATAAAAGATTGATTGATGATGGGCAGCAGCGTCATCATAGTTTTGTCAGCCTCTGTAGCCTAGTTGGTAGTGACCATGCCTACGAAGCTGGAGGTTTCGGGTTCGAATCCCGGCGAGGGCATTCTTTGTGTATTTATTTATCACAAATGATTGTTCCTTGGTCGTGGCTGTGTATGTATCTAAGCATCTATACGTATCTATCTATTATATATATCGTCGCCTGGTACCCACATCACAAGCCTTAATTGAGCTTACCGTGGACTAGGTCGATTTGTGTAAGATGTCCCAAGATATTTATTATTATTATTATTATTTATTATAGTGGACACATTATTGCGATTGCCAATGGGCATTTACCTCCTAATGCGTCTACACGCATAGTTAATAGGAGAGGCCTACCGCCGCGGCCACGACATCGGTCTAAGGCGACCGGCTTAGCGGAAAACGTATGGTGCTCCCTCTCGTACCCATATCGGCATCCCGCTCCAACTCATGGATTCGCTCGCCGCTGGTCGCCTTAGGCCAATGTCGTGGCCAGGCCATAGGTCCAGCAGTGGACTCTCATAGGCATGATGATGAATGTAGTATAACCCCCTTATTCATATACGTTTGTTAACTTAACAAGCCGCTAATAATAATTGTGCCGTGTGGTGACGGGTGCCGTGTGGTGACGGCAGCAAGAATACATTTGTCACCACCCCAACTCCTCCTGCGGGTGTCGTAAGAGTCGACTAAGGGATTGATGTGTCACTGACCATTTTACAAGATTGATGATGGGCAGCAGCGTCATCATAGTGGACACATTACTGCGATCGCCAATCCGCTTGCCCAGCGTGGCGATTATGGGCATTTACCTCCTAATGCGTCTATACGCATAGTTAATAGGAGAGGCCTACGTCCAGCAGTGGACTAACATAGGCTGATGATGATGATGAATAATTGTTTGTCCCTTTCGGTCTTAACAATGTGTCCATAAGAGCAAGAGGGACAAACAATTATTAGCGGCTTGTTAAGTTAGCAGACGTTTATGAATAAGGGGGTAAGTATTTATTGAAAAGTTGGTCTGTAATGGGCCCGACACGCACTAGGCCGGCTCAGTTACACCAACATTATCACAAAGTGAAACATTTCTTTAAATAGAAACCTTTAAATTGTCGCGAATGGAATTTTAATGCTGTTACTTAATGATTTCGCGTATTATTATACAACCGGTACATAATTTGAACTTTATAGCCCAGTTGTTAGAGTTTATATTGAAATAACAGTTATTATGCAATTCAATGACCGAATGATTAGATTTTATTTGAAATGGTAATTTTAATGGAATTATTTTGTTTGCAAGTTATGTTATTTTAATAATTTCTAAACTTTGGTTTTGTAAACAAACGTATAGGTTGATTCTCTGGCGGTCTCTGACTTTTGTGTGAGAAATGGATCAAAGTTACATTACAATACAAGTGCAAAAAACATGAAATTCGGACAGAGTGGTGTTAAATTAAAACACGACCGAAAGGAGTAGGTAATCATAATAATTTTTAAAGTGAGATTTTTCATTTATTTTAGGTGTTTATAAGTTTGTTACAGTGTTATTTTTATTGTAATAATAAAACTGTTTAATTTCATAATAAAATAAATCAGCCTATGATAGTCCACTGCTGGACTTAGGCCTGTCCTATTAACTATGCGTATAGACGCATTAGGAGGTAAATGCCCACAATGGTCACGCTGGGCAAGCGGATTGACGATCGCAGTAATGTGTCCACTATCTGCTGCCCATCATCAATCTTTTATCAAATAATGGTCAGGGACACTTCAATCCCTTAGTCGACTCTTATGACACCCGTAGGAGGAGTTGGGGTGGTGACAAATGTATTCTACCTGTTTAATATATCTGTTATAAATATTAGATATCTTTTTCTTTTATAGGTGTGCTTATCTTATCTTATCTTGTTGGCGGGGCCCTTACGGATACACTTCGACCCATTGGGATATTTTGTGTAATTGCCCCCAATTTCGCTTACCCCAGTGATTGTTCTATAAACTCAGTACGTTTGAGGACGGAGCCTAGGGGTAGCGTTTTGACCTCCTTCGGTTCCAGATAGCCGGTTCCGAAGTCTTTCATCCTTTGTCTGGCGAGGGCATGACATTCGCACATCAAGTGTTTCATTGTGTCTTCTTCGCCACACATTCTACAGTCTATGCTGTCAGAAAGACCGATTTTGGCCAAAATAGTTTTGACCCCAAAGTGTCCCGTAAACACCCCCGTTATGAGTGAGTTGTCTTTTGCTATATTTCTAAAGCTTTTTGCTCCAGCCCGAGTCTACTTCGTGCATAAAGAGCTTTGAATGCCTGAGCCCCGTCAGATTGTTCCACTCTTCCTGGTGCTTCCATCTAACTCGCTCTTTCATGGCTGTTTATGTGAAGGTGTTCTTAGTGAAATAAGTTCAAGGAAGCATCTGTACCTATACCTACTCGTTAGTATAACCAACTTTTTGTAATATGTATTTTTTGTATTATCTCCTTTATTAAATAAATATTAGCCCGGGAAAAGGCCGAATGCGATAATTGTGAAACAGGGCATTAATCTAGCGTAACGAGACATTGCAAAAAGTTAACAAGATATTCATAAAACTGGTTTCGAAGCGGTTTTTGCTATTGTTAATTTATTTTAGGAAGTTACGATCATTCGTCAAAAAACAATGGTACAGTAAAAAGCCGTTTAATTTAAAAAGCTAATTTTTACTTACTTCCACCTCCGTACGTACCTAATCTAATTTTAAGTTGGTGTTTATTTAATATTAAGGCGATTTTAATAAAAAATAACGTATTACAGAGACCTAAAATTACGTAATATTTGTGACTTATTCTAAATTACGAAATGAACACACAAATAAAGAAATCTTATCTAAAATAAAAACTATCTAAATAGAAAAGCTAAAAATACATTTAATAAAAATATTTACCTAAAAAACCCCTTATAAAAAGAATACCCCGTCGAGCAGGTCTGTCTGCGGCATGGACCCCATTACGCCTTCGATTCCTCTTTGGATCGCAATGCTGATCCTTTGGGAAAAATAGGCGTCAGTCCCTAGAAGCGTGGATCAAGATATTTATTTTGTTGTTTTATTTTGTCAGCCTCCGTAGCCTAGTTGCTAGTGACCCTGTCTACGAAGCTGGAGGTTCCGGGTTCGAATCCCGGCGAGGGCATTAATGGTGTAGGTATTTATTTTTCACAAATATTTGTTCCTTGGTCATGGCCGTCTATGTATTTAAGTAACTATATGTATCTATCTATTATGTATATCGTCGCTTGATACCCACCTCACAAGCCTTAATTGAGCTTATCATGGGACTATAGGTCCATTTGTGTAAAGTGTCCCAAGATATTTATTTGTTTATTTGCAACATTCTTTATTATTTTTGTATTATGAATATTTTGAATTTGTTGACTAACAAATAAAATATTCCAATACCAGTTACCTAAATATTTTTTGTATCTTAAAGAAACTGACAATCACAATATAAAACCCTGAGAAGTTTTAAGTAACTTTGTATATTGTGAGATGAATAAATAAACTAAACTAATCTATTATTTATCTATAGCATCAACTATAAATATATCTGTCACTTTTACTGACATGGAATCTTTTGGTAGTTTCTGGAATGAGAAAATATTTGATTGCTTTCGAGTCATGCATCGCGTCGCGCCTTTAGTGGGACCAATGCCTTATAAAGCAACCATACTGTATTTTTATAATCGAATATGAACAAATAAACTTACACCTTTCGCCACAAGGACCTATTATGTAATTCTGCATGTCTGTCCGACCTTGGCTCCCAAACTATGTCAACTTCAGCAGTGTTGTAAGCTACTTGCGTAACAGAACTGTTGCCAAGACCGTTCACCGATACTGAACAAATATGTCTGCATGTCTGTATATTGCAGTCAACTAAAGCTACATGTGATTATTATTTATTTAATCTTTATTGCACAAAAGAAGACCTTAATGTACAAAAGGCGAACTTAATGCCAAAAGGCCTTCTCTACCAGTCAACCTTAAGGCAAAGCAGAGAAGTTGTGGGCGGTGCTATTCAAGTTTACTTACTACTTACAAGTACTACAAGTATCAATGAAACTACCCTACGCCTACGACACAAATATACTTACTAAAATAACATAGGTATGCATGCAATACATAATATAATAGATAATATATATAAATTAATGCATAATATAAATATATACATATAAATAAATAAAGACGAAATGTGTGATAATTTGAACCTAATTGCTTAATCGTTTAATCTGCTAGCAAAGAAAGCACGGACAGAATGTTTAAAAGCTAGTTTGCTGTTGGAATTTTTAATATCAAGTGGAAGAGTGTTCCAGAGGCGAGCGGCCAGGACAAAGAAGGAGTAATAATTGGTGTTAATTGGTATTTAACATTATAAATAATAAATATATGATGTCATAATATCAAAGAAAAAACGACCAAGATCACCAACAGTGCGAGGTGGGAATCGAACTCATGCTCAGCTTCGCGGCTGATGCCTGCACCGTTCAATATTTAGGCAATTAAGAATCCTTCTAAATACCACTGACCCGAGATTAATCCGGCAAGAAACTCAGCGAGACTTTTTTTAAAACATTAAAACAAAAAATGTGTCAGTTTTCAGTCAAACGTCCCACTTTGTCACTTACCATAAAGACGAGATTTCCTTGTATCTTCATATGAATAAACTGACAAAGCGGCTTTATGGCAAACGACAAAGTGGGACTTTTCACTAAACTCACTCACAATTGAGGAGTGTCTTTTCAAAAGGGCTTATTTCCACTCTATCAACAAGGGTTATTTTTTGTATGTTTTATAACCACTCACTTGCTTTGATTTTTGCAATAGACTCTATGTCTAAGATGTAAAATATGAGTGATGACATGTAACAAAAGCTACATGGAGCAAGTGAGTGGATAATAGATATATTACCATTATTTGTGTATATATTTAACACAAATATTTGTTCCTTGGTCATGGCTGTATATATATTTAAGTATCTATATTTATCTATCTATTATATATATCGTCGCCTAGTACCCACATCACAAGCCTTAATTGAGCTTACCGTGGGACTAGGTTCATTTGTGTAATATGACCCAAGATATTTATTTATTTATTTAATTTATTACCTTTTCAGCTACCTCCGTAGCCTAGTTGGTAGTGACCCTGCCTACGAAGCTGGAGGTTCCGGGTTCGAATCCCGGCGAGGGCATTATTTGTGTATTTATTTATCACAAATATTTGTTCCTTGGTCATGGCTCTCTATGTATTTAAGTATCTATATGTATCTATCTATTATATATATCGTCGCCCGGTACCCACTTTACAAGCCTTAATTGAGCTTACCGTGGGACTAGGTCGATTTGTGTAAAGATGTCCAAAAATATTTATTTATTTATTTATTTTGACAAGATGGAATTAAGCCCTATTGAAAAGACACTCCTCAAATAATTTCTATATTTTTCGTTTCCGAGTACTTCTCTGCTCCAACGATTATCTTTCAAAACCGCGGTTAATCAAAGGAATTACAAATAAATTACAAATTACGGAGTAAATTACAGTAATGCAGTTACGAAGCGGATGCAAGCGACTCTTGTGAAAATGATTTTGTACGGTGATGAAAATGTAGCAGGTTGTCTAAAAATAAGTGTGCTTATTGCTTGTGATTGAAAAAAGATATTGCTTTCAGACTGAAATGAGTTTTTTAGTCTATTTCGGCAGACTTAAATGAAAAGGTATTACTTAACTACTCGCTAAGAATATAATATCTTATTAGTACATTTCATGTATTATTTCATTAATAGAAAACAAATACTTAAGAATAATATTCACTACAAACTAAATCTTAAAAAATAAATTAGTAAAAGTAATTTTAAAATACCTATAATAATAAAAAAAACACCTGAAAAGAAGCTACCGATCTACGAACAAATAAAACATGGAAACCGCACGCCATACTAAATTGCCTTTCAAAAACCGTCCTGAATTTTAATTGACAAGTGTCACCCCCTCTTCATTGCATCACGGTAATGAATTTCAATGTCAACTAATAAAAACTTAAACCGAAAGTTTTGATTGGCTATATTTTATAAACATTTGTCAAAGATGTTGCGCCAAAATATGCGAGGTGTTAAGAAATGTGCCATGTCCTGCCCATCTTGGCATAATTTGAACAACAGTTTTTGGGGGCATTTTTGAGCTGGCGTTAGACGTACATGTTATACATGGTCGCAGCTACTACCGATCTAAACCACCCCGATCGGTTCCCGACGATAAGGTGTCCATCACGCTCGCAGCGTTTCCGCGCTGAATGGCGATGGACAGTCTCTGCTCCAGGAACGAACCGGAGCGGCGGGGATCAAGGCCCCTTTCCCGCAGGCGTCGTCCCAGTTCCCTAAGAAAGCTTATTAGTATGATTAGAATCGGGGTATTTAATTTACCGTGGCCGTGTGGTGACGGCAGCAAGAATAGGTACCTACATTTGTCACCACCCCAACTCCTCCTGCGGGTGTCGTAAAAATCGACTAAGGGATTGAAGTGTCACTGACCAGTATTTGATAAAAGAATGATGAGCAGCAGCCTCATCAAAGTGAACACATTACTGCGATCGTCAATCCGCTTGCCCAGCGTGGCGATAATGGGCATTTACCTCCTAATGCGTCTATACGCATAGGAGAGGCCTATGTCCTGCAGTGAACTATCATAGGCTAATGATGATGATTTAATTTACTGGGGTAACTCCGTAAAGATGGCATTTGCAACAGTGTCAAAATTGTTGGCACTGCTGTGTTTCGGTTTGGGGGTAAGATAGCCGGTGTAATTACTGGCATATATAGAGGCAATCCATGTTAGTCCTGAGGGTAGGCAGCGTATAGGCATTTTTTTGGTCAGTACGTCCATGGGCCTCAGTTCCTGCTTTCCATCAGGTGGGCTAAGAGCTCAGTTGTAGTCACATAAAAAAAATACTAATTAAAGAGTTTACCGACAATTGTCCATTGTACCGACCGACATCCTCCAGGTAGTATAGGTACAGTCACCTAAAAATATGGTATATCACGTTATTACCACGGAATAGAATATGGTAGGCCTAGGTTTTGGCTGACGCTGACTTACCACGGTTTTCATGATCGTACAGAGACATTAAAATGTGTCTTGTCATGCGATTGCGTGTGATTCGAACATACGTATCGTATGTACAATACTTTAAAAAGACAGACTAGATAAATAATAGAGCAGATTGAATTGCAGATGTAGTGATCATGTGCTTACAAATTTGAATTTTCTCGACTCTGTAAGGTACACGGGTGTCATAAGACTAAATAGTAAGCCCGATTACAAAAAGATAAGGCCAACTTTGGCCGTGTGGTAGCGGCCTTAACATGTGTCACCACCCCAACTCTTCCCGTGGGTGTCGTACTCGATTAAGGGATTGGAGTTTCATTGACCATTCATTTAATGAAGATAATGACGCAGCATCAGCGTCATCATAGTAGACACACAACTGCGATTGCCAATCCGCTTGCCCAGCGTGGTGATTATTGGCATTTATCTCCTAATGCGTCTATGCGCATAATTGATAGGAGCAGCCTACGGCCAGCAGTGGACTAAGAGGTAGGTACGGCCATCAGAGGCTGATGATGTGAATTAGAATGTTATCAGTGGTGAGAATGTTATAACATGAGAATTATCTCTCGAAAATTCCCAATAATTTTAGGAAATTTTGAGAATGTTACGCAACTTTTACATTGCTATAGCACCATCTATTGGAGCAATGTAGTGTAGACCGATGGAAGTTATAGATTCTATAGAGGTACATTATGTCCTGATCTATATAGCAGTTACGTAGCGCGCTATAGTTTTGCGTAAGCGGTGAAAGCGGTGCGAAACGGCGAACTTCGGAGTCGAGTGCGGTGGCAATGTTCCCTAAATACAAAGAATTCGCAGAGCATTTCTCAAAAAGTCCATACATTTTCAGTCAGTAATCGGTAATACATTTGCTAAAACATGGTAAAGTAACACATATAAGTTTGAGCTACATGTTTAGTCACAAGGACATGCAAATGTTTATGAGTAGATGTTGCATGCATAAATTAAATATATTTATTATTTGCAAAAAGGAATGTCATTCAGATAGGTATTCATTAATGGAGTAGTATACTTTGGACACTAAAAGTTAAATAATGCGGTTTTAAATTCTATAACACTTTTTAAATGTAAGATGTCTGCTGGTAATTTGTTAAAAATTCGTGTTGTCATGCCAATTATACTTTTTAACACAAAAGCTGTTTTCGAAGAATTATAATTAATTTTGACTTCATGCCGTAAACTATTAAATGTTTGGATAGGTCATTGTCAGATTCAGGTTATCGTCTTTTCGGTGGACATACCTAAAGTTAAGGAATTCCTGTACTAATTTTGGGATAAAACAATTGACGGTACAACTAGGTTCCCCGGTCTACAGCCCTATGCAATCAAATCGTAACAAAGATTTATAAAAGCTGTTAAATTTGACCACCGAGTGGACAACTTTTGTTTTTCGGACTCACAATGATTTCGGATCACTTTTAAATTTATCAAAATTGGTAGGCGTGTAGTGTCAATGATGCTGAGCAAAATCCACCACATTTTCAAAATGTCCTAAAGGTGCATTCAGACCAAACGAGCATTCGCTATTCTATCCCCCACTCTACGAAATAAACGAATCACGTTTTGTTTAACGATCGAATATCGTAGAGTAGAGGGTTAGAATACCGAATGCCCGTTTGGTCTGAATGCACCAAATGTACTTAAAAATTTTGAAAATTGATCAACAACATTTCAATATGAAACCTTCGCCATATAACACACCCAACTGAAAGAGATACCGTTATGGCTCCCATACATGGATGCACCATTAAGATTTTTTTGGACAAATCACGAAAAATATGAGAAATCAGAATCACAATCAGAAAATGGTTTATTTCTCAGTGTTTATATATTTATTTTCAAAACTACAATTTATGTACATATATTAAATCTAACTAATCTACTTAACCTAACCTATATCTAAGATTGGCCCTTGTGGCATTGTACCGAGGATGCTGGCGGCATTTCCTCGCTGTATCGTAATACTGATGCGTTGTGCGAGGAAGTCGCCAGCTCTTCGGTCTTTAGTTACATCAACCGGACAGTTGAGAAATAACAATTAAGTATGTCCCTGCTCCCTTTCGAGTATCAGAGGTATCCCCTTGCTTAATGCTTAAGTCTAAGTGAGATCAGTGCAAGTGTGGTGTGTTTGATTTATGTTAGTTCCTTTATACAGTGTGTAAGTCTTATACGGGCGATCAATTAAACCAGGCATGGGATTCATTAGTGTAATCATGGATTACAAGGTTTTTTTAAAGTTACTCTCAATTACGAGTGTGACCCCACTGAATTTTTTTAAGATTATCGGAGCAGCAATGTATGTACGAACATTTGTTATTGTTGATATGGCAGTTATGTCATCTGCTTTTGAAATTAGCTGTCATCGATTCTTTAACTCGCGTATGTTGCTCTACATTGCGCGCCGAATTATTTTGTATGGAAAATTTTGTTGCTATCATTTTAAGTAAAAGTTATTTGAATGTACTTATTATGTCGTAAACTAACACCCGTTAAGAGCTTCGCCCGTATTAGAATTACACCCTGTATAAAGACAACTATCATGTACTGATTAATATTGTGTCCTTACAAACTAATTAAAACGAATTAAAACCTAACTTATAGTCTATGTGGCTTAGGCACTGTAGCTCTTTTGCTGAGCTGCCGCCTACGGTCTTTATTATTTACAATCTATGGAATGTCTCCTATTCTATGGTTATATATCCCATGTATGATTTAATTTATCGCCCGTATTACATTTACACACGGTATAGTAGGTATGGAAACATATTGCATAATATTGTTTTAATTGTAACGATTACTTTTTTCAGTGACTCAAAATGTAGGCGTGACATGCTAATCGTTACAACAGAGGGATACAATAAATACATAGAAATATTTTTGAATAAATTATAATTGAATAGAATGTATTACATTATTAGATTGATACTGTACCTAGTTACGTACCCGTGTTCACATAATACAGTGTATAAATCTAATACGGGCGATCAATTAAACCAGGCATGGGATTCATTAGTGTAATCATGGATTACAAGGTTTTTTCGAAGTTACTCTTAATAATTATGACCCCACAGAATTTTTTAAAGATTATCGGAGCAGCAATGTAGGTACGAACATTTGTTATTGTTGATATGGCAGTTATGTCATCTGCTTTTGAAATTAGCTGTCAACGAATGTTTAACTCGCGTATGTTGCTCTACATTGCGCGCCGAATTATTTTGTATGGAAAATTTTGTTGCCTTTATTTTAAGTAAAAGTTATTTGAATGTACTTATTATGTCGTAAACTAACACCCGTTAAGAGCTTCGCCCGTATTAGACTTACACCCTGTATATTTGACAGCCTCCGTAGCCTAGTTGGTAGTAGTAACCCTGCCTACGAAGCTGGAGGTTCTGGGTTCGATTCCCGGCGAGAGCATATGTGTCTATGTATTATTTGTGTCGAATCCAGAATTTCTCTATGAAGTCGGTTAATAAAAACGTGTCTTCGATAAAAACGCGTCGAGAGAACCTACATTTTTTAATTTCCGCCTCTTTATAGATAAAACCAGTTCGCCAGACCCACAAAAAACCCGTCACAATAGCCCGTCTCGCTTTGACAGCTGTCATTGCGCAATGACATTTGACAGCTAGAAGACAGCGCTCGCGCAATAGGTCACGTGTTATGTCACCGCTTACCAGGAAGGATGGCACAGTGACCTTGAGTTTTGGGTTTTAGAGGTCAGAATATGCTGAAGCGTATGGGTTTTTGACCTTTTGAGTACTAAGGCATTAATATACGCGAGTTAATCCGTTTTATACATTTATTTCATGATTAATCATCGCGGCAACCGAAGAAAATATTACTACGGTGCTGTCAAAATGTAGATATATACACCGTGGGCTATTTAAACCCGAAAGATTTTAACCACGCATTTTTGATGTAAAAACAAACAAAAATGTTTAAGTAAATGACTATTGTCATTTTTGGCGAAAAAAATTTAATTTTTTTATTTTTGTATGTATTTTAACATAAAAGTAAATGTTATTCATATAACTAGCCCTTACAATGAGTGTTAACGTATTTTTTTTTACAAAAACCTCATTTTTTAAAGGTTTTATTTCTCACTATTTGACATCTATTAATGAGGTTAGTGAGACTATTATGGTCATCTATTAATGGTCAGGTTGCAATTCAATCCCTTAGTCGATTCTTACGACACCCGAGTTGGGGTGGTGACAAATGTATTCCTACTGCCGTCACCACACAGCACCGCTGTGCAGCAACTTCAAAGCGACAAGAATTGTTTATTCAAATACTTTTTACTCTAAATGCTTCCATTTCTCCTTTAACTAACCAAGTAAAAAATGAGTATTTTGATTAACTTGCTAGTATACCCAACGCACTGCGATACTATTAATCACTGATCCGTTTAAAAAGGCGTAACTGCCACATCTCATTAGGTTTTATATGCCCTTTTTGATTAGAGTTATAATGCGTTTCGTGTGCGTTAGAAAGTCGTTCCGTTCGATGCGCAAGAGCACTGTCAGACTAATTAAACACATTACAAATGATTATTAGATAATAATATTAATACTGTTGTTATTTGCAATAATAAATTGTTAATTGGCAGCTACTACGACGTAAAATGTAGAACAATCGCCTTGATTGGGAGAAACACGGAAATTAAGAATTTTCATGAGAGTAAGAGAGAAAATTTCTAAAAAAGATTTTCCTTGCGGGGTGATGATATATGGTGATACCAATATGACATAGTTTATTATTTGTCAGCCTCCGTACTACAACAATATTTTATTGAATGATTGAGTAATAGATATTATATATGTATATAAATACCTACTTAAATACATATGAATCCTACTTGATAACCCTTCACATGTAGTTGTGTATGTGTTTGACCTTCAAAATACCGCTCACGCTTGACCATTTTTTAACCAAAGGCAATTAGATTCATTTCCGCCCATTCTTCATTGTTAAACGCATAACCATCGTTGCCAACGGTCGGTTACCGCTGAAGATACCATCTCCGAATACAAAGAAAACGAAAGGTGTTATATGTAGTTAATACGTTATTATTGTCATTATTTTTAAGAATACAATAACTGGCTTTGTCAGTAATAGTAGGTACATTGTGCATAAAGGGAGGTAAGTACGGAATTATTAGTCTAGTATATTTTGTCTTAAAACTTTTTTTTTGTCGGCAAGTGTGATGAAAAACATATTATGCATCACAGTCGCTAAGCGGATTACTAACTCGAGTCATTAAAAATTTTAACACTCTCGTTAGTAATTCAATACTTGGGTCATTTGCAGTAAATGTGTGCCTTTTAATTCTTATATGCGATCATGGACTGTAATACACTATTTTATTCGGCATCGTGCGTACTTTTCAGTTATGAAACAAAAAACGTATGTCTCTAATGTCACACAAATAAGTATGTTAATTGAGATTTCTCACTTTAGTTACTCCCATACTAAAGGTATGAAAAATTCTGTAACGAATTTGAGATTTTTTATCAGTTTCGTTACATTTCGTTTCATACATGGGAGTAACTAAACTGAGTAATCTCAATTTACATAATTATTTTCGTTACATTAGAGACATAGGTACTTTTTTTATTTCGTAACCGAAAAGTACGATGCCAAGTAAAATGGTGTATTACAGTCCATGATCGCATATAAAAATTAAGAGGTACACTTTAACTGCAAATATTCAACTTACCTCATTCACAATGTACTATTTTCACGTGAAATAAAACTGTGTATCATGTATCTCCGTGCGTAAGCACATTAAAAAAACAATATTAATGTTTGTAATCCGTCGATTGGTTCATCGCGTTCGAGCGTTCGATTTTCAAACGTTTCTCCAATAACGGTCGCGCTCCGATTGGTTGCGGAAATGCACGGCCATTTTCCTATTTTCAAAACTAGGGGCTAGCACATCTGTCAGTTCATGTTATTATACACTGATTTGTTTAATTAATGCCCGAATAAATGTTTGAGCAGACAGACGATTCTGAAAGATGCGCTGACCTGTAAAAGTGCGTTCAAACTAAAAGGAAATTCGATCGGTACACAAAACGTGATTGGTTGATTTCGTGGAACGGGCGCTAGAACAGCGAATGCTCTTTTGGTTTAAACGCACCTTAAGAGGAAATATCATCATTTTCATCAAATAATTATGTATACCAAACGTGAGTAAAATCCAAAAAAAAATGTAAACACAGTATATGAAATATTATCGAACCGGGTTACTCGCTGATAGTTATAATTCTAAAATAAATACATATGGTTAACTTTTCTTTTCATAGCATTTGATTTCTTTGACACATATCGTGAAATACGTTTGCAGATATATTTTTACGTTAATACTAAAAAATATCAATAATATTAACTGTAAATGTATGTGAAATCAAGTTTAAAGGTTTAAAGTTGGTAATAAAACCAAGATTGTGTTGTAAAAGTGCATTATTTATTATGAAATAATGCAAGTCTAGGTTAAATTACTTTTCACCACACTTGCTGTCTAAGCGCGCCGTTGCTTGTGCGCGTAGCGGGAGTAATAGAAAAGTGAAATTCCCTAGCAAGTAATAGAAATGTCAGTACGTCATTTAATAATAGTAAGCCTTAAAACTTATTTTTTGGTTGGCAAGTGTGATGAAAAACATTGTATGCATCACGGTCGGTAAGCGGAATACTAACTCGAGTCAAAAAACCCGACGCCGTCAGGCGGAGGGCTTCTAACACTCTCGTTAGTTCCGTACTAACCTCCCTTGACGAACAAATAGTACATTTTTTTTGCTGACGAATGGTGTACCATCATCACTCGTAATTAAGTGCCTAAGTACTTAATACGTGAAAATGTTAATAATACGTCTCATTTAGAACGTACCAGAAAAATAGAGTAAGAAAAAAAGTGTTTGTATTTCATTCATTCGCCTATTAACACGACGGCATTGTCGGAATATTTACACGGTAATTTAAGAATCTCTATACTTACTCAACCGTGTGGTGATGGCAGTAAGAATAAATTTGTCACCACCCCAATTCCTCCTGCGGGTGTCGTAAGAGTCGACTAAGGAATTGAAGTGTCACTGACCATTATTTTATAAAACATTGATGATGGGCAGCAGCGTCAATAGTGGACACATTACTGCGATCGCCTATCCGCTTGCCCAGCGTGACGATTATGGGCATTTACCTCCTAACGAACGGCCCGACCACGACATCGGTCTAAGGCGACCAGCGGCGAGCGAATCCATGAGTTGGAGCGGGATGCCGATATGGGTACGAGAGGGAGCACCATACGTTTTCCGCTAAGCCGGTCGCCTTAGACCAATGTCGTGGCCGCGGCGTAACGCGTCTATACGCACCAGCAGTGGACTATCACAGGCTGATGATCTGAAATTTACTCAAACTCGTAAATGCAACACTCACTGCATAGGAAAAACACCCGTATTAATTGTGAAAGAAAGGTGACATTGCCATGAATTTATCCCTTTAGATCAGAAGTTGAGTTTGTAACGAAATTCAGCAACGTTAATTTCGATTGCGACGAAGAAAAGCATTAATTCGATTCGTTTCCAATGTTAAGACTTTTTTATTCATAGGAAATAATGTGATTCGTACAATTTACATATACAGTCATACAAAGTACCTACATGCACGAAAGGGGTTCGTTGAGCCAAATTTCGTAGTTTAGCAGTGTATCACCTAAAATATGTACCAGTTTTGACACATATCGTGAAACACGTTCCCAGATATATTTTAAAGTTTTTTTAATACTCTGCTATTGTGTGTCCTGCTGGGCAAAGGCCTCCCCTCTCGTTTTCCATTTCCTCCTGTTGTTGGCAAGTTCCCGCCATTCTCCGCAGAACGCGTCCAAGTCGTCCCGCCATCTCTTTTTCGGTCTGCCTCTGATCCGTTGGTCATCGTGTGGGATCCACTCAGTGAGTGATTTGGCCCATTTTTCCGGGTGCATACGGCAATAATATCAATGATTTTATCTAATAATGTACGTGAACTCAAGGTTTAAGCTTTGTTGGTCATAAAACAAAGATGTTGTTCTTTGCCTTAATTACTGTTTCTTAAAACTATTGCACGCATAAACAGCAACGAACCTGTTCTTAATTAAGTGTTGCATCATTGAGCACTCACTGCTTAAGGCTCCAGTCCTCGAGGGTCTCCAATAGTCTCCGTAAAACTTTCGACGCGAATTCGGCTAAATCCATTAATGAAAACCTTTTACTATGCAATAAGAGTGAAAAATAGGCCGTGTGGTGACGGCAGCAAGAATACATTTGTCACCACCCCAACTCCTTCTGCGGGTATCGTAAGAGTCGACTACGGGATTGAATTGTCACTGACCATTATTTTATAAAAGATCGATGATGGGCAGCAGCGTCATCATAGTGGACACATTACTGCGATCGCTAATTCGCTTGCCCAGCGTGGCGATTAAGGGCATTTACCTCCTAATGCGTCTATTCGCATAGTTAAAAGGAGAGGCCTACGTCCAGCAGTGGACTAACATAGGCTGATGATGTGAAGAGTGAAATATAAACAATGCGGACGACACCGATCAACAGTGATACGGCGCGATTTGTCTTGAAAATGCAAATGCATCGATAGGTTTGTGACCATTATATAGAGCTTGTCGGTGCTGCCCCATACTCTGCTCAAAAGTGAAGCCATATTTTTACGCAGAATGACACCAGAATTTTCTACTCGCGCTTCAGTTGGCTTACCGTGAACTCGGAAGTTGGCTTTTGGGAATTTGGCTCTGTCATGCCAAGGCATCATTAGAGTGGCAGAGACAAATCCCGGAAATTTGCAAAATTCGGAGTTCGCGGTAGCGAGCGCCACAGCAAACATACTAGACGCGGTATAGTGTAGTTAAACGCGGCAGACCCAACAGCAACCACACTCAACGTGGAATGAGCACGGGTGAGAAATGAAACCAATAGAAAGAAAGAAAAACGTTTATTCGAGACAAGAACACAGTACAAACAAAACAAAACAGTAAACACGAAATATCCAGAAAATATCACCATATATCACCATGGGGGATGGGGGCGTCTAAAACAGGCGTATAACGTGAATAATGGACAAGCCCATAGGGGCGGCAGACGGGGAGGTTTTTTTCTTTTTTTAGACTTTTTAGTGGGTAATCTCAGAGTCCCATCAGCCCATAACGAGGACTCCCACATGCGATCGCTGCGAGCAGCAGCAGACGATGCAAACATTTCTAATTTAAAGTTTCATAATTAATCTCTTAAACACGATTCTGAAACCAATATTTAACCAGTAAAAACAATCAAGCAAACAGGAAATACCAAAATGGAGGAAGTTACAATCATGCATAAGGAAGTGGGCTGTTTTTTCGCAGTTTAGTGGGTTAGCGTGACAGAGACGGACATAGCTTTAATTACAGAGGAACCGATTTCGATAAACATGCGACTATTTGGTTCCTGAGTTTTGGATTGAATGATTTATATTGTCTTACGAATTTTCTAGTGAAGCGTAGCGACTTATAAACGAGGAGATTTTTGGGTAGTGTAGCAGAACTAAACTAAAGTAACTGGTAAGAAGTTGCACATGACCGAGACGGGTGGCGTGCTCTTGTTTTTGAGGCCTGGATGCTTGGCCAAGTTGTCAATCGCTAACGCTTAGTAGCGTATCGTAGTTAGCTGCCTTTCGTTTACGATTGACGATTAAGCGTTAGCGATTGGCAACTTGTCTAAGCACCCAGGACCAGGGTCCTTGGGTCCCTGGGTTAGTTTAGTTAGCGGAATTGAACAGAATAGTGGAAAACTGGGACGGACCGACTTCAACCGATTTGGCCAAGATTTCCCCAACGACTGCTTTGTGTTAGTTTTAAGTCATTTTGTATCTATGTTTACTTGTTTGCCAGCGTGGTCGCCTCGTCGGCCAGTGTACATACCTGGTGGGTCACAACGGAGGAACAGCGCTAGCTTAGCCAGCTACATGCTGAGTTGTGACCCTTTTATGGCAAGCTGTTGTTGTGTGCTTATTTGTAAGATGTGTTTATGTTCATTGTGCTTGTCGTAAATAAATTTTATTTCATTTCATTTCATTTGTAATGGCCACGCTGGGCAAGCGGATTGGCGATCGTAGTAATGTGTCCACTATGATGACGCTGCTGCCCATCATCAATGTTTTATCAAATAATGGTCAGTGACACTTCAATCCCTTAGTCGACTCTTACGACACCAGCAGGAGTTGCAGTGGTGACAAAGTAGTTTTATATAATTTCCTTTGATTATTTTTCGTGAACACAATTCATTTGCAGTAAAGTCAGCCAAATATAGGTTTAGGTTCTTTCCGTTGACAATAATAATGAATCGTCAGCAATTTTTGACATAAACATAATGATAGTGAATCGACGCAGTGCTCAGGCGCAGCGTATAGTTTCACGCGGTACTCGACGCATGCAATACGTTAGGGTAACCATCAGCATTAAATATGTTGGGACATCTTATGCAAATCGACTTAGTCCCACGGTCAGCTCCAAACCCTAAACTTGACAGAATTTTAAAAAATCGTGCGTTCTAGCCTCCTTGCCGCTGTGTAGAGCAAAAAATTCTGTCTTTAAAAAAAATACAAAAAGTGGGTCAAAAAGTATGTATCTTTAAAGATACACTGCCAAGTTAAGAGTTAAGGCTTGTGGAGTGGGGTACCAGGCGATGATATATATGATAGATATATACATTCATACAGGATGTTATGAAAATGGTGATATAATATAATAAAACATGAATCTATTAATGATTTTGAACAACTTTTACTATGGGACCATTGGGACCAAATATGAACACTCAAAAAAAATGTTGTCCCATAGAAATGGACTAAGACAGGTTGACCAAAATTTACGGCAGCGTCGTTTTTTTTCTTGAGATTTCTTATTTGGTTAATTGGTTAAAATTGTTCAAAATCATTAATGGATTCCTGTTTTACTATCTTGTATCGCCATTTTCATAACAGCCTGTATATTTATATTACCTATACACAGCCACGACCAAGGAAAAAATATTTGTGATAAATAAATACACAAATAATTCCCCCACCGGGACCTCCAGCTTCGTAGGCAGGGTGACTACCAACTACGCTACGGGGGCTGACAATCATTTTTGACACAAACATAATGATAATGAATCGACGCAGTGCACTGGCGCAGCGTATTTTACGTATGCAATACGTTAGGGTAACCATCAACGACAACGACATCCCATTTTTGGATTGGTCTATTTTTAACCAATTAAAAAAAGGTTAATGTACACACGACGTGTGCCAGAAAATAAAAGCATTCCCGTTGTCTGTGAGGTTTTGGAGCTGAGAATAGGTCCCCTAGGACATTTTATTGCGCAACAGAAGAGTGCCACCAATGCGGAGTAGCGGTGGACACTGCTCAGCACACGCTGAAGGAGTGCCCAATGTGGGGGCCAGAAAGGGACGACCTGATGGCCGTAGTGGGGCCGGATTTGTCGCTGCCAGCCGTGGTAAAATCCATGGTCGACGGCGACTGATCCTGGAACGCGGTGAATGCCTTCTGCGAGCAGGTGCTTCAGCAGAAGGAGCACTGAGCAGGCACACGACCGCCGCCTGCCTCCGTAGAGTGGCCATAGGATGGCAGGCATGGGGACGCCAGCTATGCCTTTACCAGCATTAGGCCACTGAAGGCAAAATGTTGAAACATGGGGCCAGAAGGGCCTCCGGAGGCGGTGCTCCGAAACTCGGAGCGATGCTGGTGGTGCTGCAGATGCAAGCGCGAGCGTTCCTGCAGCCCACCGTACAGCACAGCGGCGGTAGACGGAGAGGTTTTTTAGTGGGTAAACTCGGGGTCCCATCAGCCCGTAACGACGAGTCCCACATACGAGTAACCACCCGGGTTCGTCCCCACACCCGGGTGGTATGCGTAACGCATTTTTCCTCTCCTTAAAAAGAAAAAAAAGGACATTTTATTGCTACCTTTATTACATTCAAATGTTACTTATTTTGACATGTTGACATGTGCGGTCAGTCATCTGAGACTAACTTTTATGTTATTCTTAAGATTCTCTTACACTTACTATTTCATTTATTATGTATGAAACTAGAAAAAATGTTTTTTTAAAGCTGGTATACCAGGCAACTCTTATTAATGTCCCATCAACGTATCCAATTTAACGCAAATCAACTCGAACATCAACGGGTACATCGACATTGTCCTAAAACATGTACCAAATTTTTGTAATCTGTGTTATAAATCAATTTATTAACCTCATGTATGAAACCAATCATACTAGTTCCGGTCCGAATTAAAAAATATACATGTAAGTTATTGCTTCCTATCTATTTCATAATATTCGTGATCACTTTTCATTAAACATTAATACCAGGAGTAAATAGGCTGGAATCTGTGTTTTTTGGAGTTCCGTAGCCACAATGGCAAAAACGGAACCCTTATAGTTTCACCATGTCCGTCTGTCCGTCTGTACGCAGCGTAGCTTAGTGGCCGTTGATACTAGAAATCGTAATTTGGTATAATAAAAACTAGAAAAAAAAACTTTTTAGGGTACCTATCCCCTATCCGACTGGTAAAGTGGGGACGATTTTTTATTTGATGTAATCGTTTAGTGTGTGATATCATTGAATAGGTCTCTTAAAAAGAATAAGGGCTTTAAAAGAAAGTTTTTTTTTAAGTCAATATTTTAGGAGATAATCGCTCCAGAAAATGTGCCCCCCCCCTCTAACTTTTGATCCATAAGTATATGGCTTAAACAGTAATTTAAAATAAAACTATTCTGAACGTAATTGACCCAGCCATTTTTGAATAACTACGGAACCCTGCACTGAGCATGACCCGACATCTATTGGCCGATTTTTTTATTTTCCATGCATCTGTATCATGCTAATATGTCAATAGGGATAAGATATACTACACTTGCGATCAAATAATATTCATGAATAAAGTGTGTTACCAATTACCATGATACAGGCTATTATTGAAACCGCGGAATGTGATGCAGGTTTTTAACCAAACCATGAGCATTATAAGCCGTGTGGTGACGGCAGTAAGAATACATTTATCACCACACCAACTCCTCCTGCGGATGTCATAAGAGTCGACTTAGGGATTGAAGTGTCACTGACCACTATTTGATAAAAAATTGATGATGGGCAGCAGCGTCATCATAGTGGACACATTACTGCGATCGCCAATCCGCTTGCCCAGCGTGGCGATTATGGGCATTTACCCCCTAGTGGGTTTATACGAATAGTTAATAGGAGAGGCCTACGTTGAGCAGTGGACTATCATAGGCTGATGATGATGATAAGCATTATTCGATTAAAAATTCTAATTTTGAAAGTAATTAACGTTCCAAGTAAAATTGATTGAGAAGCAATGTACTTTAAAATGAATCGTTAATTTGCACTTCACATTGACAGATTCATGCGACAGTACATTCGTTAGGTACCTACCTATACCTATTTCCTCTGAACGATCAATGTACCTACATTGATCGTTCAGAGGAAATAAACTTAATTGTACGGTCAATTTAAATATTTGTCAAATGCTGATACTTGAAAACGTAGTACTTAGTACGCTAGTAATGCGTATGTAAAAACATCCCACTTTATCGTTTGCCATAAAGGTTAGCCATTTAATTCACTTAAACGTACTAACTACTTGCGTCCTTTTAAAAAACGACAAAATGGGACACATCACGTGGTACATCACATCATCAGCCTATCTCAGTCCACTGCTGGACGTAGGCCTCTCCTATTAACTATACGTATAGACGAATTAGGAGGTAAATGCCCATAATATTTCAAAAATATTTATTAGATGTCCCGATCGGCGAACTCGTTCCACAAATCTGTTTGCAATTAAATCTGGGCGAACTACTTATGCAAGAAATAGGTTCTTACCTAGAGCATGTAAGATTTATAACGAAAAATTTGGCGACATCGATATATTTCATTTAACCTTAAATCAATATGTATCCGCAATAAAATATAAAATTAGAAATAGTCATTGAATTATAAATTCCAGGTCACTTAAAATTGATAGATTAAAATATTGCTTCAGATTTAAATATGTACTTAGTAATAATTCTGAGCAACAGATATATGTATGTATTCATTAGTGGAAACTGTGTGGCTTGTGTTTATGTATTGTGATTTTACTAATATGTGTTGTATTTGCCTGTTTGTTTCCCATAGGTTTAAATAAATAAATAAATAATCGCCACGCTGGGCAAGCGGATTGACGATCGCAGTAATGTGTCCACTATGATGATGCTATCCATCATCAATCTTCTATCAAAGAATGGTCACTATCATTTCAATTCCTTAGTCGGCTCTTACGACACCCGCGGGAAGAGTTGAGGTGATGGCCAAATATATGACACGCTTTAAATATATCTGAGATGAGAGAGATGTATTTCACGTTTCTCAAAAACGTCAAAAAATGCTATTCAAAGTAAGCCATATTTGTTTTTTTTTGTGAAGCACTAATGTGAGCCTGAGCTGCCTAGTAAAACGTCCCACTTTGTGGTTTGCATTAAGGGTGGTTACCCAACTGATTCCTATAAAAGTACAAGGCAATTGGGTTAAAATTCTTTTCGTTGTCGTATTTTGTGTCCTTAAAAAATGTGACGCAGTGGTGATTTTTGTATGACACGATGTTTTCTTTTCAATTTCTGGTGTATTAAGATCTAGCGTGAAAAAGAAATACAAGTGCACCGGATTTTTTTTATATACTGAGTCGAACCAGTAACTAAAAGCTTGACAGAGTGATATGAAACAAGACAACGAAAATAATTTTGACCACAGAATCATATGACATCTGTGATTTTGACCCATTTGTGTCCTCATGTTAAGCCACAAAGTGGGACGTTTTAGTAAACCGCGCACAAATGCTAATTCCTAGTTCACCTTCCAACATTGTCCTTTCCCACCGCATGGTCACTCTAGTCCCCACCTGCGCGCGCACTCAGTTGCGCGTGAGTCGCGAGAAAAGTGCCCGCGTGCGAAGTGCTCAGTGTATATTAAGGTGTTTATTTTTTTATACCGTACCAGTTATGAACTGATCTATTGTTTACCGGGTGTGGCCTGTAAAATAATGACTGGAGAATCTTAAGAGCATAGTAACCCAATTTTTCTAATTAGAAGTCATTTTGAATTAAAGTTGCTTACACCTGATCCTAGCGGGTCAGGTAAAGCTAATTTTGTAATAACATCAAGTAGTGAGCGGTAACCTGGTTGCATTTCTATTTTTTAAAGTAATGTTTATTAAAAAAACGTTTTAATACCTATTTTGAGGAGTTGGTTATATCTTTCAGTCTAACCAGTCACATAAAATAACCTAAACAAGTAGTTCATAAAAAATCAATAAAAAAACAGTTATTACCATAACCACACAAAATAAAAACACTTATAATCATAAGGAAATAATTGCTCATATCAGCAATTATTTCCTTATGATTATAAGTGTTTTTTTTTGCGAATTTTTGATGAATGGTAAAATAATACTATTTAATTTTTTGTCCGCATTACAAGCCACACCCTGATATGTTTTTATTTAGAAAAAAAAGTTTTGCAGTGTTTTGTGACAGTTTTTACAACACGAAATTAGATTTAGTCCTATGAGAGTATGGTAAAATGTCTATCATTGGTGTCGGACAGAAAAGTGTGCAGAAAAAGTGTGCTTTGTCCTCCCATTTCTAACACTATATTTAAAAACAAGATATTTTATGGCGGCATCCGTGAGTTAAAAATAAAAAAGATTATGATGATTCCCCAAAAATAACTTACATTGTACATACAAAAAAAAAATTGTGGATTAAATAAATTAAATTTTTATTATGGTCACGGCACTAGCTACAAACAGGGACTTGTTAAAATTCGGTCATTCGCAAATGTTTATTTCTAGATATTATTATATTTATTATTGTTTCCTTTTTTTTTAAATGGAATTCCTGTCCTAATATTCCTATTAATATGTCACTTTTATCAGTGTCTTAAAAGTATGTACGGTAATTGGTATTAGTCTTTACATTTTGATATTGAATTGAATTGAATTGACCGAAATAGTACATTACGACACAAGTGCGAAAAACATGAAATTCGAAACGAGTGGCGATGTTTTAAAACACGACCGATAGGAGGTTCTACTCGTTTTAAATCGTTTTTGCACGTGTCTCGTACGACGTTTTTTAGTACAGGTGGCCCCCCGAAGTTTTGGACTTGACGTAAAATTACCCACTTCTCGCACTACAGCCTAGAAAAGGCACCATCTGTACTAAAATAGTACATCGCCACTCGTTTCGAATTTCATGTTTTTCGCACTTGTGTCGTAATGTACTATTTCTTGAATAAATTAGTTTCTTTAAAATAGGAATGAATGTAGGTACATTAGGTAGGCACTTGACCAGTACGTCGTCACTCCAACACCTTATGACAAGACCTCACTTATAATAACTTATGACGAAACACTTAATTAGAAGACCTTGAAAATGTAGTCAATATTTTGCTTTCAAATACTAAAGTGAAGAAATAATTAATCACTTGACCATTAAGTCTTAATGTTAGCCATTTGACACGTTAATTTTGGTGGCATTCACCTCCAAGTATTCTTGTGAAGAAGGAAAGTTTTGTAAACTATATAAGCAACATTTGAGCAAGAATTGTTACTATGTTCATTCTTCTTCTTCTAGTGCCGTCTGCTTATCGCAGTTTGGCAATCATGACACGAGTCAGCACGAATAAGTGACTGAGTGCTTTTTTGGAACCATTGGCGTAGATTTTTAAGTCAGGATATTCTTCTCTTTCCCGCACTCTTTTTCCCTTGAATCTTTCCCTATGTTCATTATGCCTGTTAAACACGGTATGTTATTTATTTATTTAAAATTTAGTGCACAAAATAAAAACATAAAGTACAACAGGCGGACTTATAGTTGCCGATTTCTAAGAATGAACATTTGAACTGTTTACAAATGAGCCTTATATATAAGACGTTAAGACTATCGGAAAAATGGCGAGTCTTACGCTCATGTTAATTTATCATCATCATCATCATCATCATTTATCGCCCACTGCTGAGCATAGTCCTCTCTTCTAGTACACCACTCATCTCGGTCCTGAGCCAATCTAACCCAGACGTGTCCCGCAATGTTAATTAATATGGAAATCTATAACTGTCAAAAGTTCATTCAGAAATCGGCATCTAATAATGTCATGGGGCATTCTCTACGAGTCAACCTAGGGGCAAAGCAGAGAAGATTCTAGGCAGCGCTAATATAAAAAAAAAACTGGATATACTAAATTATCAAACATGGAAATCACTATGGTACGAACAAAATTTTACTAAATATAGTTCTCCATTTACAGTGTGTTACCACGACTCGAGCTTTTACGAAAATGCGTAATACTAATAAATACGGCAACCGTTTTCAAGTATTAAGGGTTGACAAATATTTAAATTAATTGTACAGTTAATTTTATTTCCTTCGAACGATATCAATGTAACGCATGTCCTGCTTACTTGTCAAACGCTGCGAGTGGCTGTGGATTGTCATTACCAAGCGCTAATTAACGATTAATTTTGAAGTACATTGCTTCTCATTAAACTTTTCTTAAAAAAATAATTACGTTTAAAATTAGAAATTTAAATCAAATTATGCTCACGGTTTGGCAAAAAATCTACATCTCGATCCTCAGTTTCAATAAAAGACAGTATGATGTTAACACACTGTATTGTATACATTCGTTCTGCACCCAGAAATTATCCAACACGATATGATTGTAAAACAGTAGGAAAGTGAAAATCCGATTGCAACGGTGCTGTAGAAACATGGCGGACATTTTGTCGCGCTTTAATGTGCAATTTTGTCGTAACATTTACATTTGGTCAGCGGCTGCTAAGGCACTGGTCTCACCGGGAGCTACTAAGCTATGAACTATGGGCTATAAACACGAACTAAAGATACGCACTCCCGTGTAAAAAAAGAGACACAGCGATAGAATAAGCCTAGTAACTGTTTATAGTGACGTCACTCAGTGGCCTTGCTACGAGGTTATTTTCA
The DNA here is from genome assembly GCA_025490895.1 of Thaumatotibia leucotreta. Lineage (NCBI taxonomy): Eukaryota > Metazoa > Arthropoda > Insecta > Lepidoptera > Tortricidae > Thaumatotibia > Thaumatotibia leucotreta. Next base: position 26,791 of record JALPQI010016957.1, read on the forward strand.
ATTTCACGCCGATTAAAATTACGAATGCTGTTACATATTATGCAACTATATAATAATAGTACATTGTGTATCAAGGGAGGTAAGTACGGAATTACTAACGAGAGTATTAGAAGCCCGACGCCGTAGGCGGAGGGCTTTTAATGACTCGAGTTAGTATTCCGCTTACCGACCGTGATGCATACAATGTTTTTCATCACACTTGCGAACAAAAAAATTAGTTTTAAGACAAAATATTATTCTATGACGTACTTATATTTCTATTACTCCCTAGGGAATTTCACTTTTCTATTACTCCCGCTACGCAAGCAAGCAATGGCGCGCTTAGACAGCAAGTGTGATGAAAAATAATATAAGTAATAAGAAAGAGTCACGCAAAGTTTTTTTTTCTAAATAATCATAGATCACTAAAGGTGCATTCAGACCAAACCAGCATTCGCTATTCTATCCCCCACTCTATGAAATCA
>JALPQI010016958.1:0-23915 GCA_025490895.1 Thaumatotibia leucotreta
GGTGTTGGCCGGCGACGGAACGTCCCTAGTGGGCATAGTCTCATACTTTTCCATACAAAGAATTATTTTTTTGTCTGATACGTTCATGCTACGGTCATGGTATGCTACGGTCTAGTGGGCAGAGACCTTAATTCACACTCGTTCGTAATTTCTTATTAACCGCCCTTAATACACAATGTACTGTTACAGTACACATGGCGTTACATTATTATATTTTATTCGTGTTTAATATTGATAAAAAGTAAATTATAAAGTAGACAATTTTGGAAGTAGTCAAATTAGGAAATTTAATCATAAAGTGGTCAAATTAGGAAAGAGCCTAGTTAGGAAATAGCTAAGTTTGGAAGTGGACTGGTTAGGAAAAAGTCAAGTTTGGAAGTGGACTGGTTAGGAAATAGTCAAGTTTGGAAGTGGACATGTTAAGAAAGAGACAGGTTGAAGAGTGGACAAATTTGGAAAGATACAAATTAGGAAGTGGCCAATGTCGACCGGAGGGAAAATAAGTAAGTATAGGAAGTAATAAAGGTTGCAATACAATTGTTCAGTCATTAAACTTTATTTTTTTAATATTTCAATAACAGTAAGAGTTAAGACACTAGTTTCTTACAGAAATTGATTATTTTTGACCTAAATAAGCTTATAATAAGCTAAATAAGGTGTATAATAGTATTGCCAGACCTAAACATTTGAGAACCGCTGCTCCCCGTCACCGCGAGACAAAAACGCTCCTCATCAAGCATTCCGCGCTCGTCTATACAATATTTATGTCACTCATGCGCAGCTGCCGTCCCCGTCGCTCCCGCGGCGGCGCGCGCAGGCGCGACAGGGACGCACGCAGTATCATGTCACTCATGCGCGGCTCCCGCACGTCCTGCGAACAATGACTTACTTATTATTCGTATAGCGCTCTATACTTGGCTTATTTTATAAGAACGGGACGGTGGGAAAGAGCCTCTTGTTTTTGAGAGGCTTCAAATTTATATTTAACCTTTTCAACGCCAAGAACCACTAAAGTGGCCGTGTGTTACCTAACACGCCAGCAGCCACTAAAGTGGTCATCGTGTGCTGTCAAAATAAATGTCTTGCTGACAGATAAGGTTTATTTTCGTTATTCATTAGTAAAGATGGCGTGTATGTCACAATTTGATGCGAGAGGGTAGGCGTTGAAAAGGTTTAAAGCCACCTATTTAACAGCCTCCGTAGTCTAGTTGGTAGTCAACCTGCCTACGAAGCTGGAGGTACCGGGTTCAATCCCGGCGAGGGCATTCTTTACGTATTTATTCATCATAAATATTTGTCCTTTGATCGTGGCTGTTTTATGTATTTAAGTATATGTTATATATATATATGTATATAATTATATTGTCGTTTCTAGGTACCCACATCACAAGCCTTAATTGAACTTACCGTGGGACAAGGCCGATTTGTGTAAGATGTCCCAAAATATTTATTTTTGAAGTTTTTATATTTTCATCATCAGCCTATCTCATTCCATTGCTGTACATAGATTTCTATCCCAGTACCTATTCCGTTCGCCAGTAGAAAACAAAAAAAAATAAACAAATATGGCTGACTTTTTATAGCACTTGACGTCTTTCATATCATTCTTATATTTCTCATACTCGTACATTCCTTATTTATCGCTTATCGTAAACGATTGCAAAAATGGCATCTTGGCTAGGCTGCAGATGACCAAATGCACATTGGTCAAAAATAATAATCGTAACTACGAAAGCCGTACGTAATATTGTGAACTTGTACAATAAGAATCAGTTTTGAACATATTGTGAAAAAACCAAATCAAATTATTTATTAACTAAATATTTTGATTTGTACTTTTTAATTTTTCTCCAGTAGTCACACTACTTAATACTATATAAATTATAAATATTAGATGTCATATACCAAAGAAAAACGACCAAGATCACCTATGTCCGAGGTGGGGATCGAACCCACGTACTCAGCTTTCGCGGCTGATGCCTGTACTCCTCGGCCACTCGGTCTTAGCAACCACCGGTCAAATTTCTCGGGTATATGCAATCCCTTACAAGGCTAGGCGCCTTTGACCATTCTCTAAGGGCAAGCACTAACTACATGCCTGTCCCTCCTATTTAGAATACTTTACAGTTTTCTAGAATAGCTAGAGAGAGATACAGGCATCAGCCGCGAAAGCTGAGTACGTGGGTTCGATCCCCACCTCGGACAGGTGATCTTGGTCGTTTTTCTTTGGTATATGACCTCTAATATTTATAAGAATCAGTTTTGTTTTATTATTATAATCCTTTATTTTATTCTCTTTTTAAGTTAGGTTTTTTTATAAAAATATCTGTAAAAGTAATTTTTTTATGTAATAAATTCTTTAATGCATGTTATTTTAATAAGATGTATTATTATACGGTTTTGAAAAAATAAGTCCACCTGAGTTTCTTACTTGGTTCTTCGCAGGAACGGTGTAGGGTTAGAACCAGCCTGCTTAGCACACGATTGGCGCGACAGTATCTCGCCGCGAGATAGACTATCCGTCCCTCTTTTGTTAATATAGCTAGTAAAGGACGGAGATCTATCTCGCGGCGACATATTGTCGCACCAATCATGTGCTAAGCCTACAGTAGTAGTTTTTTTCTTTCGCCTTAGACCAATGTCGTGGCCGGGCCTTAAAGCTTGTAAATCACTTTCACACTAACTAACTAAGTAGTTAGAAAGAGACGATAAATGTGATAAACAGACATAGAAGTAATAGAAGTTACGTTGGAACGAACAACATTTTGCTAGGGACTTCCACTAGATATTATTTTATCGATAAGTTATTCTTTCTTATGTATGACAGAAGTAAACGATATGACTTCGAGATTCATTTATCTAAATTAGGCTTAGTTGTTAAAGCAGTCGAAAATTGACAACGTTTCAAGATTTTCGATGTCTCTTAATCGAAAACCATTTCAACATATACGCATGTAGATCACAAAAATATATTTTTTAATTTGTTGTTAAATAATCTTAAAAATTTAAAGGGGAAATGTCGTCACATAACTGATTCAGAGCTGCCACTACCCAAAAAAATCCTTTACGTTTGTAACTTACGCTATTCTGCTTGAAGTAGTTATAAAAAGGATTTTCACACTAAAATAGCATTTCTTTTTTAAATTTAAAAATACGTGAATCTTTAAATAATCAGTTCTTTTAAAACAGACAATAAAAAACACACTGTTTCTGTATAGCTCACTATATAAAATTGTGGTCGTTAGTTATATAATAAAAAAACACATATGTGTAGGAGGAATTATTATTCGGTGAAGTGTCTCATAAAATCCGCAAGAAACCCGACTAAATGACTTCAGTTGACAGTAATGTCGATGGTACTGCCCGTCTGTCAAACACGTCATATATCTGCCACGAGCTGCCATGAGCCGGGCTCGCAAAAACTACGAGCAAGACACGCACCAGGGGTACTTCTTGCTGTAAAAAATAATTTCCATCATAAAGTATAATAATCGTAATAAATAAAATTGCAGAGCACGTTATTCGAGTATTTTATAGCTGGGAGAAGAAAATGGCGTTTATTATTTTTTGGTATGTCTGTAAACGTTAAACGACCTGAATTTTAACTATTGTGAGACATATCAACATTAATCTATTTATTTAATCTCCTGTTAGGTTACAGCCAAGCCAACACACTTATAAGTTAATTTATAAAACCGAGCCCTCACCGATAACTCCTTTTGATATAATTATTATTAGGCATATTTTTATATTCCACCGATCACCACCATAAAAAAGAATCTAGTTGGAGATTTTCTGATCAGGAGTGCGATTTTTGAATTTCATCGATAATATTGAGATCACTGGTGAACTAAAATGTATGGTATGTAAGCTGTAGTTTGATGTCACTGTTTCCCAAATGCCGTATTTTTCAATCTCAAGATGACTTACCTTCGTGTTTGCCGTGTTTCGGGGTCAGCCGGTGTATTTACCAGCATCTAGCGGGCCAGCAAGGCGGTGGCAACTAACAGGTTACTGATTGTCTCATGTTCGTTGCCGCCGCGATTTGGGCTCTACTTTTCACTTACGATCAGGTGGAGTGGAGCCACTTTGTTGTGCCAACATAAAAAAAAAAAAAAAAAAAAAAAAACTCACACGTTGGTAAAGATACCAACATGCAGAAATTATACAATTATCCTGTTACGTTCCTTTTTACGCAGATGTAATAGTGTTGCCCTTAGTACCTTTTTTTTTAGTTTTCATACAACCTAATCTACCTATAACTCATATTAGGTTCTGTCAAAGCGGTCGAACGTAAAACGTCGAGTCAATTTCAAAAGAAAACTAAAGTTTTGAAAGATGTCACTACGTCAACTGTCAAAAATAGTCACACGGTGATTTAAATCCAGTGGGTGTGGGCACTCGTAAAACTCAAGTCTCAACTCTGTTTTCGGTGTTATTCAGAATTCGATACTCGGACTTCGATACTGGGGACTGTCCCCATCAGATAATATCGGATCTCTAACTCATGCCTTTTTAGTATGTATTTATTTTCAAAATTACAATTTATGTACCTACATATAGATTAAATCTAACTAATCTACTTAACCTAACCTATATCTAAGATTGGCACTTGTGGCATTGTACCGCGTTATCGCAATACTGATGCATTGTGCGAGGAAGTCGCCAGCTCTTCGGTCTTTAGTTACGTCAACCAGACGTTTCGCGAACTGAGCAAACAATTTGCGTGCCCCATGAACCTAAAGTTTCTACGCCAAACGGTACAAAATCGTACTCTTTGCCGAGGCCCTTATATTTATTACGTTTTAAAAATTCGGCATTTTCAGCCGCAGCGGCCGCCTTAACCGTAGTTCGTTGAAGATGGGACGGTGCCAGGGTGTCTACGCAAGTAGTTAACAGTACTTTAAGGTTTTTCTATATTGTCTGCAGTAGATTTTTTAGGAACATCTTTATTTTTGATGAATTTGGTTGCTTACTGTGCTATTTTTCTTTGTTGGATTTTCACTATTTGTCATCGCTTACTGCACTTGCTTTAGATGATTTATCTGTAGGTTTTATTTTACCAACATCCGTCCCAAGCTCCAAGGAAACAAAGACACACCGTCAGGTCTCTTACCATCATCTCTAATAAAATATATCACTCATGCCTGATGTGATATATTTGTGGGCACCGTGGCCGCTCCAACATATCTGTAGGAGACTGTACCCGGCAACTAAAATATGCCTGTCAATAACTGTGTGAGTTATATTTAGGTATATATTAGGTATATTATCATATCGACGCTGGAAAGGAGAAATTGGATAAGCGACATAGTGTGTACTTTACAGGAGAGGCAAAAAAACCGACGAGATTTTCGAAAAAAAATCATTAGAATTAATTAGCAGGCCAGATCAAATAATTGAAGCATTATTTATAGACATAAATATGTTTTCTATGTGATGTTTTAATTATTTAACGTATTCAAGTAATATGTAAGGATTTACTGTCGCTTAAGCAAAATGGTCGGAAAAATTGATTCAGGTATAATTATCTAACAAACACGTAGTATAAGAAATAAGGAAGGTAAAAAAGTCCACCCGAGACTTACATAACAAATTCATCATGTTAAAATTATCTAACTGCCGATGTGGCTTATTTTATATTCGGGTAAAAATATATAAATTGAAAAAAATAGCATAAATATATCATTAAGAAATATCCACAAACTTAAAATGAGAAACTATTTTAGACTTCATAGTCAGTCCTTTTAATTACATGAGTAACATTCCGTGACTAGTAAACTAATTTACTTACACGTGAGAAAATAATGACACTGTTTTAGGTATTTTTATAACTTCATTCCAAAAAGTAGGTAAGTACGTAAGTAAGTAATAGTTTTTGTTTAATATTAAAAACAAATATATTTTATAAGAGATCATTTCTTTTTATTTTAAAACATGCAAAATCAACAAGGATAACTCGTTATTGAGCCGACAATAGTTAGTACCTACAAACGATGCACTTGAAAACTACCTACTTTTAACAACCGTACCTGTTGGTAAAGGGTGTTTTTTTAGAGGTATATAACTTTGAAATGGAATAAAACAAAGATGTTATTTTTTAATTGACATTAAATTAACTTTATTCGATAGAATTTTTTTTGCCATTACATTTTAAATGTCACTTCTGGCATATGCCCGCCACGGCTGGCTTAGACGTACTCTAATCTGAAGGTCCAGTTTTCGATGACTTTTTCTAACATTTGTGGCCGGATATCGGCAAAAACGCGAATGTTGTCCTCCAAGTAGTCAATGGTTTCGGGCTTATCGACGTAGACTAGAAATTTCACATATTCCCACAGAAAATAGGCAATCGCATGATCTTGGAAGCCAATTTACGGGTCCGAAACGTGAAATCAAGCGATCACCAAACGTTTCCTTCAATAAATTAATTGTTGCTCGAGCTGTGTGGCATGTTGCCCCGTCCTGTTGAAACCACAATTCTTGCACATCATGATTGTTCAAATGTGGAACGAAAAAGTCAGTAATCATGGCCCTATAGCGGTCACCACTGACTGTGAAGTTCTGGCCAGCGTCGTTTTTAAAATTACTCCACCAGCTCGTAAAGCCAAACAGTCAGTTTTTCTGGATGTAACGGTGTCTCACTCTACATTCGCTTGAACTTATCATCACTCCAAATACGGCAGTTTTGTTTATTGACGTATCCATTCAACCAAAAGTGAGCTTCATAGCTAAACAAAATTCGGCCACAAATGTTAGAAAAAGTTATCGAACACTGGACCTCCAGATTAGAGTACGTTCAAGCCAGCCGTGGCGGGCATATGCCAGAAGTGACATTGAAAATGTAATGGCAAAAAAAAATTTTGTCAATTAAAAAATATCATCTTTATTTTATTCCATCTCAAAGTTCTATACCTAGTTATATACATATAAAAAACACCCTTTATGTTTATCAACCGTATTACGTTACGATAACACTTAAAAAATAGTTTTAGTTAGTACCTATTAGGAGTAGCAATTGATAGGACAACCCCTCGGCCAAATGTTTCTACATTACGTGACAAAGAATAAAATAGTAGACATTTATGTATGCAAATTGTTGCTAACTAACAATTTGACTGACATTTTATTCATGCAAGTCAGGGTAAGCGTTAATGTAAATTCAGGTAAAAAGGGATAAGCGACTAATAGTTCGTAAATAAATGTAGCGGTAAAAATGGATAAACGCCAATAGTTCAGATATCATAGTCAAGTAATATTGTCTAAACGTCTTAAATTTTAAATTAAGATAAAGGTAAAATTGTCCAAACGACATGAGAACATATAATACAGTCAGGTAGAAATAGCTAACCCACAAGTGAAGATTAGCTGTTACACAGCAAAAATATCCAAGTAAAATTTAATCTGTCATGACAAATAGGCAAAATAATCCAAGATCAATTACGCTGAATTAAATTTTATCTAATCTCCATTTTCTTAAAAGTTGTCAAAAACCAAGTCGTTTAGTAATAAAAAATGATCGAAAGTTGTCTAAATCACCGATGGGATAAGCGACACAAAAGTTGTCAGATGGATACGAAACCAAGCTCATTCGACGCAAAAAAATTTGCCGATTCTAACGGTGTATATAACTCAATATCTTCAAAAGTGTCGCTTATCCAATTTCTCCTTTCCAGCGTCGATATAATGTAGTTAGGTTATTCAATTTGATACCGTAAAGTCGAGTTAGGTAACATTGCCCATCCAAATAAATCCATCTTGGCAAATTAATAATTGAATTAAAACAAGATTGTTGACATCTTTATTTAAAATGTTAGATACCTTCTTTGCTAATGATAGGTATTGTTACCTGTCATTAGCAAAGATGGACTAAATGCCGTGATATTTGAGCGTTTTAGTCAGAAAATACCGTAAAGAGGAAATTGGCTAACATAATGGTTGCTAATGCATATTAAAATAGCGTCGCCTACCAATACCTCTGAAACCGAGGCATATTCCGTTGAAAGAACGATCGCAAATACTTAGCCGTAGATTTACCCGGCTTCCATGCACGTCTCAATTTGATCGATGTATCACTGCCACCTACCGAGCGTCGCCCGCACTTGTCAGCCACCAGCAAAGTAGAGCCTGACTTCCGCGCGTCACCGTTGCCATGACAACCGAGTTACAGGCCAACCAAGGATGGGCGAACATTCGAGCTCAACCATCACAGGCAACAGACTGTTTCTGAGCTTTATGGGGCTTGTAATAAGGGTTAAATGTGGTAAGTTAGTTGTTGGCGGCTGAACAATGAGCCTCAAGTGCAAGCAAGTGAGTGCCATTGTTTTTCGTCGCGTTTTTTCCACGCGGCAGCCAATCGCGCTCGCCCCGCTCCGCCATTGGCCGCCCGCCGGGGGCGTTCCAAGAGCGAATTCTTAGCGCCTTTCCGACGCGATTTGCTCGTGTTTTCGGAATTTTCAAAACAAATACGAGATGCTGAGATAGGGAATCTGCTAGCTGAGCTACGCTACGACAATACACATATACCTAAGTACGCTGTATAGCTAAAGTCACGACATATCTATTTATAGTCAACTCCTCCCATGCGTTTCAAAATTTTAAGGAACCGTTGTATCATCAATAAAACATGGAAATCTGATGAAAACCGTTACGCATGAAAATTAAAAAGGATTAGGGTATACATATGAGCGCATTATCATGGTAAATACAGTTAGATTTTTTATACTTACAGCGATTCTTTATATTGTAGAGGTACCAATACCTAATGTACTATCCTAATTTTCATTTTTAAAGTTCTACTCTACAACTACTACAATATCATGTTTATTTTAGTTTAGGGACTTAATCGCATAAACTTATGGTTTATTATAACGTTAATTATATTATTCTGACTTTTCGGGCATGACGTTACACCCGTGGTCAGGCAGACTTTCCCGTACGTATGAGTGATAATAATACGTATGATAGGTAGTTTAAATCTATATAAAATAATGTTTATTCAATTTAGACACGATACACTGCACTTATGGATATCAACATTAAATATTATAGGTAACAGCTCCTTACGGTTCTTCTACAAAACTGAAAATAGATATCTAACAATCCAGTCAAAACCAAAAGCGTGATTTTGAACAGGTCTTACATGTAGAGGTAGGAGACCTAAGATTAACAATTTTTTTCATGATTGAGGATTATTTTATGTTGCCTGTTTTTATATTAGGAATTTTGTGTTAATATGCATAAAAATGATTATAATTCTGTTTAAATAAAACTAATAAGTAGGTATTTAGGTGCCTTTTTTTTCATTCTGTACGCAATAGGCACAGCATAGCTGTACTAATTATTAAACTGTCACCTAATTTGAATTTGAATTGTGGCATGTACCGCCAAAGTTGTTTATGAACACGTAATAATGCACACAAAATACTCGTGTAATTTCTACATTGCCACCTACTTACACAAGTTTCAATATAAGTAGGTAGGTAGGTCAGGTATACAAATCGACCTAATCCCACGGTAAACTCAATTAAGGTTTGTGATGTGGGTATCTTCCAAGCGAAGATATATATAATAGATAGATACTTAAATACATAGACAGCCATGACCAAGGCACAAATATTTGTGATTAATAAATACACAAAATAATGCCCTCGCCGGGATTGTAACCCGAAACCTCCAGATTCGTAGGCAGCGTCAGATAAACTTTGCTTGCACCGGTGATATCAAATAATAAAAATAGGTATCTTTGAGGTTTCTTAAAGGTTCCGTACCTACATAAAAGAAAAATAAGCATATGTCTGCCGCCTGGCGTTGCTTAACATCATAAGGTCCAGTCAAATGCAAAAATATGTATCGAAAGAATACCAACCTCTCGGTACCTACCAGCTTGCTAGGGAACCAGTTCTACCTGTAACCGAACCTCCGATACGTAAAGGCCATCGCGCTCGCTCCAATATGTCAGTGCGAACGAACGCAAAAGAATGCATTACACCGAGTAAAACCTAACGTATCCTTTACTTTCCAACTCATGGCACGGCTCCGATCCTACGATCCATCAACACCTAACCACCCCACTTGCGGTACTAACCGCTCAGGCAAGAATTCATAGCAATCTGCTAGCTCTAATGGATGCTATGAACTATACTCATGGTTGTGCCAGCGACACGTATAAAATGGAGACCTGATAGATGAGATATTATCAATATTATCATATTGATAATATTGAAATTTTAAATGCATTTTTGTTAGTCTAATGCATGAGGTAAACAAAAATACAAAAATGCATTTCAAATTTGAACCCTAATCAGTCAATAGAGAGTCAATAGAGTTCAAAACCAAAGGCCAGTTTAAATAATGTCTTCGTGTGCATTAGAGGGTTAAGCGGTAAACCTTACATTTGCGCCAGGCAAAACGGTATAACGATTTGACAATGAATGAATAATATTATCGAGGTTTTGTATCAAATTCGCCAATCCTCACAGCTACATAAATGGTATCCCTCACTATCGCCGCGACATCGCTCGTGCGATTATGGCATTGCGTCGATTGCGCTGCGATTAGATGCCGGCCACCACCGATAGCCACGTACAAAGCAGCCCATCAGCGAGTCTCTTCGTTAAAACACAACAATTTGCGTTCCTAGATGCATTTAACCTTGTTTCATTTAAGGGTGACGCATATTCTAACCTGTAGGCATACCACCAACTTCGATCTCTGTTATACTTACAAACTGCTCCATAAGTGTGATAGGGCAGCACAGAAAACCCCTAGGGCTTGGTCTGTGCAGGCAGGCAACCCGTTGATCGTCGGCTCTACTATTTGAAATCAAATACAGAATATCAAGGTACCCTATGCAAACTTTTGTGTCAAATTAGCCAGTCCTCACAGCTAAATGGTCTCCACACTATCGCCGCGACATCGCTCGCGCGGTTATGGCATCGCGGCAATTACGCCGCGATTAGATGCCGCGCCGATAGCGACATACAAGGCGACATCGACCAGTCACTTCGCTAATTGACTGCGGAGGCTGTGTACTGTGTAATAGCCCCGTAATATCTGAGTTTGTGATAGTCAAATTACTCACGGTAACGATGACGTTCAAATCGTTCAAACAATTAAGGTGCATTCAGACCAAACGAACATTCGCTATTCTAACACCCCACTCTACGAAATTCGATCGTTACACAAAACGTGATTGGTTGATTTCGTAGAACGAGGGATAGAACAGCGACTGCTCTTTTGGTTTTAATGCACCTTTATAAGTCCAATACGTCCATACTAATATTATTAATGCGAAGGTAACTCTGTCTCTCTATAAAGGATTTATGCGTCAATTGCCAATAAGTGAATATGACGACGTATAAAAATGACTACTTTAAAAAACGAAATACGCCGGGGTATTATAAAGCTAATAATTCAAAACATTTAAATATAATACAGTTGAAATATAAAAATGACTAATGCATTCGTCAGTGGAATTCAAAATTTAACAGATATGGCCTTGGCTTTGAGTGATTTCGCTTGCTGGCTTTTCATGTCATGACCGCCGGGTAAGAGATAGAAGGATAACGCCCATTAAAAAATAAATAAATTAATAATTGGGTCCAAACATGAGTTACAACTTACAACTGTATGCATCGCTTACCGTTCGTTAAAAAAACAAATATGGCTGACTTTCCATAGCATTTGATATCAGTTTTACTTTAATACTAATAAATACCAATTTTAACTAAAAATTTATGTGAAATCAAGGATTAAGATTTTAACTGTGTAATAAAACCAAGATTTTGTTCTAAAAGTGCGTAATTATAGAATAATACAAGTTTTAAGTTTGTTTAATTTTTTTAGACTCTATTGACAATTGGTATAGGTATAGTTCGAGAAATATAATTTGACCGACTCTTATCTTACTTACGACCTTTTGTTTTGCGTTAATACTTACTAGACAATCAGCAGTCGAGCAATTTGCTATTGTTAATGACGCAAAACAAAAGGTCGTAAGTGAGATAAAAGTCGGTCAAATAATATTTCCCGAACTATAAGAGCAAGAGGGCCCAGGCTGTGCCCTTCTGAATGGAGCGATGGCCGCCGAGATAGCGCTAACGTGTGGTTGATGCGCGGCGCGTGAGCGCGGCGATGTTGATAACATGTCCGAGGAGCACAACTACTTTTCAACCGACTTCAAAAAGGAGGAGGTTCGAAATTCGACTGTGTTTTTTATGTTTATTACCTCAGACATTCCACTACATGCTGTGGAACTGCATGGTATTTCTTTGTTGGTACCTAAATTTATTTATTTTTATTCATCATCATCATCAGCCTATGATAGTCCACTGCTGGACGTAGGCCTCTCCTATAAACTATGCGTATAAACGCATTAGGAGGTAAATGCCCATAATCGCCACGCTGGGCAAGCGGATTGGCGATCGCAGTCATGTGTCCACTATAATGACGCTGCTGCCCATCATCAATATTTATCAAATAGTGGTCAGTGACACTTCAATCCCTTAGTCGACTCTTACGACACCCGCAGGAGGAGTTGGGGTGGTGACAAATGTATTCTTACTGCCGTCACCACACGGCAGGTTATTTTTATTACTCATATACATATATATAGGTATATCATATATATTAGTATATTATAAAAAGTATTTGTGTAAGTATATAGTATTGGATATATCTTTAAGTAAATAGATATTATCTTTTTTTTTTCGAATATAAAAGCCTGCACCACACAAACCTTTCTTTTTGCCTAATGGTTGACTGGTAGAGAATGCCTTAAGGCATTAAGTCCGCCATGTACTTTTTTATTGTGCAATAAAGTTTAAATAAATAAACTTCCCCGACTAGGTGAAACGATTTCGATGATTCTTTTTTTATGTGAAAGTTAATGCTCACCGATTTGTCCCATTTTAATTTGTTCCAATTCTAACAATGGCATCCATGAGAAAACCCAATGGCATGAAACAGTAATCTTCTATTACCCTCTAAGTACTGTATTTTTTTTCCTTCGTAGCCTAGTTGGAGTGACCCTGCCTACGAAGCTGGAGGTTCCGAGTTCGAATCCCGGCGAGGGCATTATTTGTGTATTTATTTATCACAAATATTTGTTCCTTGGTCATGGCTGTCCATATATTTAAGTATCTATATGTATCTATATATTAATATATCGTCGCTTGGTACCGACATCACAAGCCTTAATTGAGCTTACCGTGGGACTAGGACGATTTGTGTAAGATGTCCCAAGATATTTATTTATTTATTTATCTGTGTGCACTTTATTTTGTGGCGTGGCGATTATGGGCATTTACCTCCTAATGCGTCTATACGCATAGTTAATAGGAGAGGCCTACGTCCAGCAGTGGACTATCATAGCCTGATGATGATGATGATGATGACTTTATTTTGTCGCCCTTTAATTTCAACACTTTATATCTCAACACAAAATCTGACAACTATAGTTCTCACCCACCAACTACTCCACAGTCAAACACAGTAAAAAAAAGCCAAAAAGCCATGAGAACAGTTGTGACAGGAAACGGCACGGGTCGTGCGCGAGGTGTGCGCGGGCGCACGGCGCGACCATAACCGCCGCCGCGCCGCCGCCGCCGTGGGACCGCAGCGCGTGCGGCGCCCGCCTGGCTCGCCGGCTCTCACAGCTCCACACGAAGTTTGTTATACAGCAGTGTTATTCACTAAGGAAACCTTGTTATCAGCGCTGCGGCAGCGTCGAGCCCTACGAACAAATAAAACATGGAAGCCGCACGCCATACTGAATTGTCTTTCAAAAACGGCCCCGAACTTTTGTTGACAAATGTCACCCCTTCTTCAATGCATCACGGTAATGAATTTGATATTCAACCTATAAAAACTTAAACCGCCATTTAAAAATAGTTGTGATTGGTCCATCCAAGTTTTGATTGGCTATATGCTATAAACATTTGTCAAAGATGTTGCGCCGAAATATGCGCGGTGTTAAGAAAAGCGCTTATGTCCTGCCCATCTTAGTACAATTGAACAATTGGTTTTGGGGGCATTTTCGAGCTGGGGTTAGACGTCCTTGTTATATATATATGGTCGCAGGTCGAGCCTAAAAATGGTATTCACTAATGCACTTTAAACGACACTAACGCTCGGCGACGAATGCGGCGTGAGCTGGAACTACACTGCGTCGAGAGTTACCGCCTACAGTTCGACGACGAGCTGTTCTACGTTAGTGAATACCGTTTTTCGCAGCGCTGCGCTCTACGTCGAAGTGAAGGCTGTCTCGTCGTCGAGCTCGTTGATGAACGCAGCGTCGAATGTGTGAATAAGAGAATAGCATAGCAGGGTAACATCTAGGCTGTAGACCAAGAGTGAATTAGGTACCTACTAGGGATGATCACGCTTAAATAGTCACTTTCACTATAAATACATGCAAGAAATCGCGAAAAAAATCACCTAAATATGAGTTGATTAGCCCTTATAAAAGCTTGCTTCATTAAAGGTGGGTCTTAAGATGAATATGTCCAAGACTAAAGTTATGATCAACATCCTCGGCGGTTCGAATCCAATCATAAAGGTTGGAAACGAATTGCTAGAGGTGGTCGATCGGTACGTATATCTTGGACATATTCTATCTTTCGACAAAAATCACCAACAAAGAGAGATCGCCAGGAGGATTCAGTTGGGGTGGGCGGCATTTGGAAAACTGGCGGATGTCCTTAAAGCCGTTAATGTTCCACAGTGCTTGAAGACTCGCCTTTTTAATCAATGTGTCCTGCCCACCATGACATATGGAGCCGAGACATGGACGCTGACAAAGGAGGCTGTGCATAGAAAGCGAGTAGCGCAGAAAACCATGGAGCGAGCCATGCTCGGTATTAAACTACAAGACCGAGTTAGAAACGTCGAAATCAGAAGTCGCACCAAGGTACGAGATGTAGGAGATACCGTTACTAAACTCAAATGGAACTGGGCAGGACATGTTGCCAGGCAGAGTGATGGCAGGTGGACTAAAGTTCTCACGGAGTGGTGGCCTATTTCGGATGAAAGAGCTCCTGGGCGTCCGTTGGCTCGTTGGGTCGACGACATTCGTAAGATTGCGGGACACTTCTGGGTTAGATTGGCTCAGGACCGAGATGAGTGGCGTACTAGAAGAGAGGCCTATGCTCAGCAGTGGGCGATAAATGGCTGTGGGCGATAAATCTTTGTTACAAACCTCATACAGTATTAATAACACGTGAAGTCTCAAATCCACAGCGCAGGCTTCGTCAAGTGGGAACAAATTAATAATAGTAATTAAGCAGCACAAAACAAACAATAAAGCAATCCGCAACAGGCTTCGTCATAATCCCTTCCACTCAATATCACAAAATATCGCTCCGAATCCAGCCCAAACGTTCCCATCACACCAGCAGCGTTATCGCGCTGTATAGCTAACGAAATACGCTGCACTAGATACGACCCGGAGCGACTAAAGCGGCGACCAACCTGCTTTATAAAAGCCTTAGCCTCAGTTCCCCAGGGTTCCACAGTCTCCAAGCTTGGCCGCACATTCAGCGGCCGTTTCAGCGAATCTAATTGTGTGGCCAAGGTGAGATGGTGCGAACGTACTAACGTAGGTACGTTGCGTCCCATAACAAACACCGCCGGTCATAATTAGTCTCCATAGTGAAAGTTGCTCATTATGACCATCCCTAGTGCCCAGTTCACTCTTGCCCCAGAACCTAGATGTCACCCTGTATACTAGGGAGCCAAAGAAGTGCATTATCGTTGCCAATGAGGTTTGAGACTCGGAATAGGTTCCCAGACGGTTTCGTAAAGGACTATGCGTCAAAATGGACCAAAAACCAACAGAACTGGGAGTAGTGTCATTAAAAAGGTCTACTTAGGTACTTCATTTCATTCTATAAATGCAAAGTTGAATTCCATCGGATAATTTTATATGAGCAAGGCGTTCCGCGGGCAGTCACTAAGAAAATCACCGTCGTCCAGACACCACTCATCATAGTATTTACTCTGATTAAAATACAAATATCTCCGTTTTCCCATGGAATTGAACACAGTGCCCATAGAATGAAATGAAATAAATGTAAATACCTATTCAATGACACCACTTTCACCTTTGTTAGTTTTTGGTCCACTCTCCATACAAATATGCCATTTCAGAAAAGTATTTTTTTATCGTAGGTACCTACTGCGTAACACTGCTTGCATAGTCTGTAACAAACTTGAACATTGACGTTCATGATGGCCAACATCACAGGCCCTAATTGAGTTTGCCGCTACAACAGAAAGATATGATGAACGAATAAAATGATTTATAATTATTTTGATTATGATTAGGGGTCGGAAGTATGGGTGCAAAACTTTAACAAAACTTGTCAAGTGGACTTGACTTGACATAGCACATACATCCATAAAATATACATACCTACACACCCACACATTGTAAGTTTAAGATTCCGAGATAGGGAATAAAACTGGATACAAATTTTTCAATAATATTCGTATTTTTCTTGGCTAAAGTGTTCCCATATGTCAATTTTAAAGTTTTGCACCCATGGTTCCGACCCTCAATTATGATATAAAAAACTTCTGATTGTAGATGCAGGGGGCGGGTCATTTTCATGTGAGGAAACACCTAATTTAAGCATTTAGGTATTTGATTTATTATGTACAAAGAAAAAGGATTTACGCCAAATTTCCGGGTTTTTATGCACCTTTGTTGTACCTATTGCAAAAATTCAAGATTCCAGCCCTATTCCAACCTCACCTCATAAGCTATTCAGAGTCAGACTATCCATCCCTTTGTAGTCGAACTCAATTTGTTTGCGTAGACTCGTTAAACAACGGAATCACGCCCTTTCCCCAAATTAAGTCAAAAGAGTGACGGGGGCTAAACGCGATACGGGGGATAAAAACTCGAAATTTAAATCACGGCAAAACAAACTTAATATTGGAGAGGCTCGACTCTCGAGGGTACTCGAGACTTTCGCGTCACTCGAGTTGTATGAGTCGCGCGACACCTGAGGTCTTACCACGAACCACGATTGACAAGCTGTCTCTCTCGCACTTGGAGATTCATTTATAAGTGTGACATAGAAGGAACATGTCGATTGTGGTTCGTGGTAGACCTACTGCCGTAAAGTCGACGCGAGCTCTTCAGTTCTTCTGTAATTAACTTTGACACTCGGTTATTTCGTTTGGATGCGTGAGAGGTTTTGTTTTTAATTATTAGAGGTGAATTTCAGGTATATTGCTGAGTTTTGAATTTAAGTTGCAGATGAAACAGCGCTTCGTTGATTTGCTGATAATATTCTACCTATATTAGGTAAAACATAACACAAAAATTTACATAAGTAAGGGTGACACAGACTTTATCTCAACATGCTGCATCGCAGAGAGTTTTAATTTCTAAATGGATACTTTTTTGTCTTCATAATAGGCCTATGATACCTAATCACCATCATCAGCCTACAGTCGTCCACTGCAGGATATAGCCCTTCCCCAATTCGCGCCACCATACTCTGTCCTCAACTCTCCGCATCCAACCATTTCCCGCTACTTTCTTCAGATCGTCGGTCTTAAACTTAAAACCTTGAGTTCCCTTGCATTTTTAGTTAAAATTATTAGTATTAACGTAAAAAAAATATATGCTAACGTGTTTCACGATATGTGTCAAAGACGGCAAATGCTATGGAAAGTCAGCCATATTTATGTATATTTTCTTTAGATTGTACTGATAAATGGTATGGGTAGGGGTATGTGGGGTGGTACCATGGGTAGGGGTATGGGTGGTGTTGTTACACCACCCACTGATATGACGAAATCTAAAAAAATATTTTCTTTTTCATACATTCGACCACGATCACGACATTTTGTATTGAAAGAGACAATTTTTTTTTGAGATTTCAAGGTTAGTTCCATAGTAAAAGTGGTTCAGTATAACCTACCAAATCACCCCGTTCAAGGTTTTTAGTTACTCGTGTAACACGTTGTATATTGGATTCTTTTGCCTTCGGCCTGCAGTGTTATTCACTAAGGAAACCGCCTTGCTGTCAGCGCTGTGTCAGTGCTGCGGCAGCGTCGAGCCTAAAAATGGTATTCACTAATGTACTTTAAACGACACTAGTGCTCGGCGACGAATGCGGCGTGAGCTGGAACTACATTGCGTCGAATGTTTGACGTTTAATGTATGAACTTCGTATTCTCTAACGAAAAACAGCGACGAACTCGCCCACAACCTCGCTCACACTCACGATTCCTAATGTCAAATCAAACAGCTAGGATTTTAGACAAGGCTGTCTCGACATCGAGCTCGTTGACGAACGCAGCGTCGAATGTGTCAATAAGAGAATAGCATAGCTGAGATTTAGGTAGGTACGTTATTCGAATTATAACATAAGGTCAGTTTCAAGATCAGGATGCTTAGCCAAGTTGCCAATCGTGAACGCTTAATAGCGTATCGTAGTTTTCCCTCTTTGTCACTCTTGCATATTAGTGCGACAAAGACAGTTAGCTGCCTTTCGCTTAAGATTGACGATTAAGCGTTAGCGATTGGCAACTTGTCTAAGCACCCAGGGACATTATTAATGTCCCTGGGTGCTTAGACAAGTTGCCAATAGCTGACACCGAATCTGTCCCCGTAAATAACAAAACTCGTACTTCAATTACGATACCAGCCTCATTAATCACCCGTGTTTCCCCAATCATACAATTCTTTGATATTTAACGAGTAAAGACGTACCAATCAAAAATATCCTTACATCGTTATCGTCGAGTGTCCGCCGGGCCGGGGCCCGCTCGAGTGCCATTAATTCCGTAAAACACGAGCGTTTGTCATGCTAATGCTGGCGGCGTCTGCGAACTGATGTTTGGATGTCAGTTGAGAGATTATTTAATTAAATGACATTGTGCATGTGTTTTTATTTTGTCGATTTATCGGCTGCATAGTATACTTAAATAGGCGTCCGAAACTAAATACTTCATTTGTATAGAAGTTGCAAACAATATCCATAAATTGTTCAAAGAAATATCTAGAATCTAGCACAATTTATATTGTTTTCATGGATTTGAATAATCTAGGGGTTAGAGTGGATTAAATAAAACATACTCTCTTAATGTTTTTTTATATGTACCGTCAGCCTCTGTAGCCTAGTTGGTAGTGACCCTGCCTACGAAGCTGGAGGTTCCGGGTTCGAATCCCGGCGAGGGCATTCTTTGTGTATTTATTTATCACAAATTTTTGTTCCTTGATCGTGGCTGTGTATGTATCTATTATATATATCGTCGCCTGGTACCCGCATCACAAGCCTTAATTGAGCTTACCGTGGGACTAGGTTGATCTGTGTAAGATGTCCCAAGATATTTACCTACCTTCATCTGTGTATCTTTATTTGTATCTCTTTTAATTTTAGTTTCATGACGCATTGGTGTAAACTGTAATGTCGTGTAAACTTTTGTTTCAATAAAATAAATAAATAAATAAATAGTTTTAGTAGTATTCAATAACGTAAACCAACCAACTCTACGAACTCCGACAACGCGTGTGCGTACTGTTCGTGTTGTAGCGTCCGAAATGTCGTAGTGAATGACACACCACTTGATCTTCACGCGCACGTGCACGCCACGCAAGCGGTATGCCATCTAATATGACATTAACATACACTACAACGCGTACACCTCGCGCACGCTGCACACGCGTCCGGTGTGCCATGGACTTTAGTAACCACTCACTTGCTTCATGTAACTTTTGTTATATGTCATCACTCTTATTTTACATAGACATAGAGTCTATCGCATAAATCAAAGCAAGTGGGTAAGAGAGCGGCAGTCTAAAAAAACGTGTGTTATCTTTACAGCACTGTTAGCTAACCTTATCTAAAGCCGACCGTGTCTCACGGCGGAAGCCATCTCACCTATTGTGTGTCGATCACTTCTTGCGCGCTGGAAACCTTGAGAACTGAGCTTTCAACCGTTCACTGTCTTCAACCAGTGTAGGTTTGATCTGAAATCAGCACCAAATGCTCGCTGCGCAACTGCAGGTCAGGATGCTTAGCCAAGTTAAAGGATGAACAATAATAAAGGAGTTGACGATGTTGTCGGTCTGTTGCCGGACACCAGACCGACAACATCGTCAACTCCTGATGATGCCTCGTAGAGAGGCGGAACACGTGTCGAGTATAGTGTTATTGGTGGTGGTTTGTTATAGTTATTTGCGTATTTATTTTTGCGGTGGGAAAATTAATTGCATGCAAAAAACACGCAAGTAATTATAGCGGGTTACACTAATTAGCTACACATTCTGTATCATCATCATCATCATCATCATCATCATCATCATCAGTCTATGATAGTCCACTGCTGGACGTAGGCCTCTCCTATTAACTATGCGTATAGACGCATTAGGAGGTAAATGCCCATAATCGCCACGCTGGGCAAGCGGATTGGCGATCGCAGTAATGTGTCCACTATGATGACGCTGCTGCCCATCATCAATCTTTAATCAAATATGGTCAGTGACACTTCAATCCCTTAGTCGACTCTTACGACACCCGCAGAAGGAGTTGGGGTAGTGACAAATGTATTCTTACTGCCGTCACCACACGGCTCATTCTGTATCGCGGAAGAGCAAAGCAATATTGTTCATCCTTTAATATGGACTTCCGCAAAGTAACGCCTGATTCAATTAATTGCTTAGCCAAGTTGCCAATCGCTAACGCTTAGTAGCGTATCGTAGTTTTCCCTCTCTGTCACTTTCATAATATTAGTGCGACAAAGACAGTTAGCTGCCTTTCGCTTACGATTGACGATGAAGCACTAGCGATTGGCAGCTCGGCAAGCATCCTGTTCAGTAAATAGGGGTAGCGTCCTCACATGGATAATCTTCTAAGGAGGTTTTAAACATTTCCAACTAAAGTCGAGTAGAAATTAGGACCTTAATCTTGGACTAAAAAGTATGTTCTGTAAAAAAGAAATTAGATTAAATCAGTGCATGCTTCGTTAAATTCGAACCATTTTTATTTAACACAAAAATATAGAAAGAATGTGGTTCAAACATTGTAAGTACGACCCAATGATTTATTGGTACTTTAGACAAGGTGAGAGCCGGAGCGAGGTCCAATTTATTGTTTGTAGTTTTAGTTATAGGCTAATTTTTAGGCACAGTTGGAAGTAATTTCTAACTTATGTAGTAATCTGACTGGAATAACTTAAAAAATATATATAACTAGCGACCCGCCCCGGCTTTGATCGGGTACTATACCTACATAAAAATTAAAAACCTTCCTCTTGAATTATTCTACCTATTAAAAAAAATCTCACCAAATCCGTTCCGTAGTTTTAAAGATTTAAGCATGCAAAGGGACATAGGGACATTTTATACTATGTAATGATTATTAACTATATGTGATGCAACTGACAAACAGAAACACACGCAAATAAATGCCCTCTTTGGGATTTCTACAGTTTCTTAAGCAGAATCACTACCAACTAAGCTACGGAGGCTGATTTTAGTCGAAAACTTTGACAATTATTAATGAAGGGGCATTAACGTGTCGATTGCCGCGTGGCCACGTAATGAATTGTTTGTCAATAAGTGAATGGCGTCGATCGTGCGCGCGCGCAGCGGGGGCCGCAATATTCGCGATCGAATGTCATTTGTTTTGCCGCAATTATTGGCGTTTGCACAAAGGTTCGACGGACAATAAGAATCGGCGTTCATTGACGAAATAAATATGTTTTGTGAAAAGGGTTGTGTGAATGTTTTTGTTTGAATTTATCTGAGTTCTCCAGATTTAAATAATTTATTTGAAAAGCGACTCCTATTAATATGTATACATACAATAACACAAAACTTTAAAGTTCAGTGTACAATAACACAGATAGCCATTTTCTCCGTTGGGTGCATAGGTACATACGTCAGCAAATAATAATATTATAAGTAGGTATGATACAAATGAGTGTTCTATTAAACCTTACTTAAAATCCAGGATAAGTCAGAGACAAGCTAATGCAGCCATATATTCTCCATCAGATATATAGGAGCAGCCATGATGCTCAAAAATATCTACATATGAAGGGTCTACAGAAAAAACCTCCAGCGCTTAAAAAAATCAGGGGCAAATTCACACCTTATTCTGTTAAAAGTAAAGTGATTTTTCCTTCTGTAATTTGAATTGACTAGACATGTTCTTTCCATGGACTCTTCATATGGACTCTTACTCCGTCACAATAGAGGTTTGCTCAGTTAATTGTGAGCATCTTGACCGTTCCGATATATCTGCGGCCCTACCACGAACACCGAAGCTCGTACATTTCGGGGATTTTTCTCTGTCACTCTAATGACGCCTTCGTTGGAGTGACAGAGACAAATCCCCGTTTACGAATTTCTGTGTTCGCGGTAGTAGGATGGCGTATTACGTAAAGTATCTGAAAACCAGTGGACATGGTAAACCGAATGATGCGATCAAATATTGATGAGCTGCATACTGTATACGCTCTGCATACATCGGCGAGATTCGGCCATTTCCCAATAAACAGCCCTGAGGCTTTACCACGTTCTACGAAATCCGCAAATTGCGGAGGTTTTTCGAGGGAAATTTCGAAAGCGTCATTGAGACCGCATCACAGTGTTCTGAATTCGAATTTGAAGACACTTGTTGGCGCCACTTAGCCGTAAGGTCCCGCTAAGAGACACAATTATCTAGCCCCAAAGAAAAACTAATTAGAAGGTATTTTTATTTTTTATACAATTTTATTAACTCATAGAAAACATTCAAACACGAAACTATAGGCGCTCTGAGAATGTAGACAATTTTTGGACCTGACGCCTTAGTGCTGTCACCCTGGTGAACGTCATTCAACCCTCAGAAAACCCTCATTGGTCAATTTTGCACAGCAGCTCCGCTCCACTTAAGTTGAGCCGTACCCTTAGAGTGACAGAGATAAATTCCCGAAATTGACCAACTTCAGGCCTTGGTAAGACTGACAGTAAGTATTAACCTTGTAAGACATTTACTCCCTAATTTATGTAATACCTACTTCAGTAGGTAGCCGTAAATTAATTGACAACTTCTTAAGCAGTTCGAGTTCTCGCCATATTTTCATTTGAATGAATTACATAGTTATGTACAACGTTTCGTATAGCGTAGGTATAAGGTATGTACGAATATTTTTCAAAGAATCTACAGTAGGGACCGAGGATATATTACGTACTACTTATATTTAAGTACATGTAAGGGAGCGTTCAAGTATTACATAACACAATTTTTGAAGATTTTTGACCCCCCCAGCCCCCCTTGTAACGCACCGTGACGTTCTTCTCTACCCCCCCTCTCTAAGCGTTACGTAACACTCTAATGACCATTTTTACCATTTTTAGGCACAAAAAGTTATATAGGTTGCCAACTTGCAAGAACAAATTAAAAATGACGACCAGACTAATACAATCGAGGGATTCCCCGTGAAACGTGACTGAAAAGGGTTGCCAATTTGGGAGTTTTGAAACTTAAACTTAAACTTAAAAAAAAACAATGTTACGTAACGTGTTGCAAGGAAGACCCCTCCCGCCCCTGTAACGCATCGTAACGTTTTACGAGACACCCCTCCCCCCCAAAATTGCGTTACGTAATACTTGAACGCCCCCTAACTCTTCCCTAGGGAGTCGTAAGAGTCGGCTAAGGGATTGAAGTCCCAAGATCCATTGAGGATCGGCAAATGGGCAGCAGCATCATCATAGCGGACACAATACTGCGATCGCCAATCTGCATGTCCAGCGCATTATTGACATTTACCTTCTAATTCGTCCATGCGCAATGCAGACAGGTAATAAATGGAGAGTACGTCCTATGCCCAGTAGTGGAATGAGATAGGTGATGATCATTAATCTCTTTTGCCATATTTTAATCCTAACCTACCTGAAGATGCGGGTA
>JALPQI010016959.1:0-25410 GCA_025490895.1 Thaumatotibia leucotreta
TTTCATACGAAAGGGTTTAGTTTCAAACGTCAGTAGCATGTATTATTATGTTCAGATTGCAATTATTTACCAAGATAATCAACCTTTTTTCAAATATACGTTACACTTATGTTACGAATACGTTACATTTTTACAAAACGTAACGTATTTTTTATGTTACGTAACGAAAATATGTGGTAAAGGGAAGTGCATACAGAAATTTACTGATTTCAATGAGTTTTATTAGATTTTGAATGACAGCATACTGTAACAAGTGTTTGCGAAACAAATCAAATTATTTTGTTATTTAGGTATTTTGATTTGCGTTTTTTTAAGTAATTAGCTGTTTCCAGTGGGTAATTTTACCCCCCTAGGGCTAATGAAATACAGTATAATTTATTAACGCGTTTAATAGTGTTAATTAATAACAGTTCAATTTCCATTTAAGCATTTATGGTGATTTATTTAGTTTATTTAGTTCCAAAGATTATGGCATTAAAACATTTATAAATACTGTTAATTTAAGTAATTACTAAGTATGAGAAATTACATTATATGGGTTGATTATTATATGTGATTAAAACAACTATTTAGTGATAAAAATATGTTTTTTTTTACGACCTTTATTTAATCAGAGTTCATACCAGTATGAGCTGAGCTTTATAGTAACTTTCGTTGCGTTTTATGGTAACGTAACGTATTTTTTTTATGTTATGTCTGTGTCACATTCGTCAAAATCCGCGGCCTTACCCATATAGGGCTTACAGAAAACATTCAAACAAAACTATTTCGATCATTATCGACCCAGCCGTTATTGAATAGCTACGGAACTCTACACTAAGCATGGTTCGACGTGCTCTTGGCCGGTTTTTCTATATACTACTAGTACGCCTTCTGAATCTTGAAATAATGTCCAAAACCCTAGGGAGACATTCTGCGTCTCGAAACCTCAGTGGTAACGCGAATGCAGTTATTTTTGTCCATTATGTATGTATACAAGTAACCTACTTACTTACTCGTAACTCCATTTTTTTGTTGACTTTACCAACCTACCAATTTTTATCAATGTCGAAGACGTGATCCAAATGTACCAACAAACTTTTCGAGAACAGGGATGATGAGTGTAGTTAAAATATTACATTACAACACAAGTGCGAAAAACATGAAATTCGAATCACCTCAACTGCAGCTAAAGCTATAATTTTTATTTTGGTGGACTTCTGTCTGTTGTTATTTTGTGTATATTAGACATTCTGCAACAAAAAGGCACTAAGTATATGAGTTATTTAATAAACGCTAGCACCATAGGTGTACCAATGAGCCTCCAATATGGAAATTGGGATGAAAGTAACAAGTTGTTTCAATCATCCCTGGGTATCGAATTTCCAGAATCCCACAAACACGTAGCAAAAAAACAT
Source organism: Thaumatotibia leucotreta (assembly GCA_025490895.1). Classification (NCBI taxonomy): domain Eukaryota; kingdom Metazoa; phylum Arthropoda; class Insecta; order Lepidoptera; family Tortricidae; genus Thaumatotibia; species Thaumatotibia leucotreta. The sequence continues at coordinate 1,398 of JALPQI010016959.1, forward strand.
AAAAAGCATCATTAAAACATTGATTTGCAACCCTCAAACTGTAAATGATTAGTGACTATACAACACCCATGCAAAACGCAAGCTATAGCGTTTACCATGAAAAATCTAGCTAAGATTGAAAAAAATCGTTAAAAACTTATTTTTGACGCATTTTTCTGGGACCATAGCACTACACGGATAACCTGCCGTCACAGCACCGTGGGTGTAACTGAGGTTAAGGGGGAATCGAAATGGCATCTAATGCCCTGAAGGACGTTCGGATAGATGTCGTAGAAAAATTTTAAATGAATTTGTTACGTTCATCCCGCGTTACTTTTATACCTGGTCTCCCCTATTTAATAAATTGAAAAGAACTTAAAAGAGTAAGTAAGGTCAGTGTGGATAATTCCGGCACATTTTATTTGTAGGGAAAATCCGTCCTATGCGTCTTATACTGTTGAGTTAGGGGTGAAAATTAGTTGGTAGACGGCCTTTCCCAATAGACGGTATTACCCGCATTGACCTTAGGTCATTTGGCAATACTCAAACGTGACGTCACTTTTATGTATTTCATATAAAAGTCCATAGTGGTGATCGTTTTAATTTAACAGTTCGAAAAAAGATGCTGATTTGACTTGCCAGTCATTATGCCTATTACACATACTTGCGTGTTTGAAGTAACTGGGCTCATCAAAAGCAACGCAACATAATAAATATAACCTGCAAAGCGAAAACTAACATACCAGTAATTATATTTCGATATAGTTGTTACTTGTAATAAAAGCTGCGGGTTGGCTAACGGTTACAATAATAATCTCATATAGATAGGTATGAATTGGCAAATCGCTGCCCCAATATTATAAGATTCTATGTTGCACCTTTATATATCTTTATTTTTGCTGGTAGGACCTCATGCAGGGTCCGCCCGGATACCCGTTAACCTGCCGCTAAATAGCAGTGTTGCACTGTGCACTTTTGTGTTTCGGTTTGGGGGTAAGATAGCCGGTGTAATTACTGGCATAGATAGAGGCAATCCATCTAAGTCCTCAAGGTAGGCGGCGCAAAGGCGATTTATTGATAACTATGTCCATGGCCTCTGACAACTATGCCTCATTTTTTGCTTTCCATCAGGTGGGCTGAGAGCTCAGTTGTCTACCTTCGTCACATAAAAAAACAACTTTCAATTTTAACAGCGTCACACTATCACTTAGTTTGGCCAATACCACAAAACTTTACAAGCGTACAATTCTTCAAAATTGTCAACTATTTGTAAGGGAATATGTACAATTTTGTAGAATTGTACGCTTGTTAATTTTTGTGGTATTGGCCCCAGATTTCATCACCCCGAAAATGTAACAAAGAACCGTCTAATATTGGGGTAGCGAAATGGTATTCACTAGCCCCCATTATTCATAAACGTCTGCAAACTTAACAAGCCACTAATAATTGTTTGTCGCTTTTGCTCTTATAGACACATTGTTAAGACCGAAAGGGACAAACAATTATTAGCGGCTTATTAAGTTAGCAGACGTATATATGTATTTTGTAAACTCATTTTGTTTAGAATTTGACAGCTACAGATGTCGCTAGTACGGTTTCATACATTTTACACTGATTGTCATGACAATTTATACAAGTTTTTTTACATGCTATGGGTGGCAAAAGACGAATCGCCTGATGGAAATTAGCGTCGCCCATGGACAACCCCTAACACCAGTGGCATCGCAAATGCGTTGCCGGTGGGAGTACGCTCTTTTCTTGAAGGTTTCAGCGACAGTTCATTCCAAAGTTTAGCTGTGCGAGGCAGGAAGTTACGGGAAAAGCGCACAGTTGAGGACTGCCAGCCATCTAAATGATGAAATGGAAATATTGTCGCGTAGGGCGGTGGCGGAAAAAAGCGGCAAAAAATGCAGAGCGAGGCCACATCTCTACGCAGCGCCAGGGGATCAAGCCGATCAGAAATACGTTGCGAAAATTGGTAAAATAAAAATTATGTTTTGCACTTAACTCTCAACGTATGTTGTAACTAATCCGCCTCGACTTTGCACGGTTGTACCCGTGTATACTGTTACTGATATTAAAATCCTTCCTATTGAATCATTCAATCTATTATAAAAATCGCATCAAAATCCATGGCGTAGATTTAAAGACATGGGAACAGATAGCGGGAAGCAAATTGATTTAAAACTAAATTTTAGAATTATAACTAACGTGAGACTCAAACATATTTAAATATTTATGAAACGGGTTACTCACGTAATTTAAGTCGATAATTGCTCGACATGTTTCGATCCATTTAGAGGATCCTCATCATGGAGTACCTACCCGCGACCAAAGCCCGACGTGTACTGCGGGCTTGGTGTAGAGCGGGTGCTGGCCGCGGGCAGCCTTGGAGGGGGCGGCGAAAGGGGAAAACTACCCTCATTGTTACTTTTGTCGAAAAGCGGGTTGCACACAACACTCACTATGTCACTAGGTAATATGGGCTCGTCTACACTGTCTACCGATGGAATACCTAAAACCGGATAGGTAGAATCCTTTTTACTTAACATCAGATTATATCCTGAATTTATCATACAATTGTAAAAAACAATGTTCGTTACACTGATTTGTGCAGACAAAATTTTAGTGTTTAAAAAAACCGTCAAAAATGTGTCGAAAAATTAGCTTTTTCATCCAGACTTCCTATTTTTTATATCCACGGGGTCATCTATTTTTCAATAAAAAAAAACAGGAAAATCCAATGCAATTGGATTTTAAATTGGATTCTACGTATCCTGTAAACATTATAAAAATCTACTTGAAATCAGCGTGTTTACAGGATTTTCTACGAAATTTTATACCCGAACGATATTCTTTGAGGGAGTGTGTACCTAGTAATCATATGAACTATAGAGATGTCAGAGCTTATGTGTAACTACACTTTGATTACAAAAACTCATAAGTACACCTATATTATTGTTACGGCTTTTTTAGCAATTGAATATTAAATAACCTCTTAATGAGATAAGTAACACATTTCAATAAAATAAGTCGAATGTGTAATACAGTAGAGTTTTATTTCCAGTGCTGGGTATTTGTATATTGCTTGCAAGATTTGTAAGGCAATGTATTGATATGCAATCGTTTTTGCTCGTAACGAGAACATCTCTTTCGATCCAAGGCTATAATATAAGAAAGTGATGGCAATTATCGTGTTACCAAATTGAAGACTCATTAACGATATTATATACAAATGTATTGCGCTTGTTAATTTGAAGATGATTGTACAGTCGCCAACATTTCTGGTATCGACCAAGGTACTCAAAAATATCGGAACCTGCACTCTAACTCCATAACAATAGAAGCCTACTCCGATAATATATCACGGGGGTTACCATGACGTATTAATGCGATTCATTATAGGTCAATAGAAAGGGACAAGGCTATACGAGTCGTATATCTCAGTCCCTTTCCCTGAACCTAAACTGAATCTCATTCATTAGGATGTCATAGTAGCCCGCTGATAGCCATTGAACGGATTCGAACCCGGAACCTACAGCAATGTAAGCAGAGTGATTTTGGTCACTGACGACTGAGCTACGAGGGTTGTAATATGATGTTAGTTGACACGCCTATTTTATAATTATTACTAACGCGAGACTCAAAAAAATATTATCGAACCGGGTTATTCACGTAATTTACGTCGATGACTGTTCGACTTCGACATGGTTTCGTTCGACCCATTAAGAGTATTTTATTTAGGCTATGTCACCATGACCTTTGGGTACACCCGACGTTCTGACTGTCAAAGTAGGTACTAAAGAGTACAATCTTAGTTTTTTTTGGTATACCTATTCATTTTATACAGGGTGAAACATGAGTCGTGAACAGTAATACGTTTTTCTAATTCTATAAACAACTAACAAATTAATGCCCCACAAGTAACTTAGAAATAGTCATGTTTTCTTTTTCTTTTTGTGGCTTTTTCTAATTTTTAAGTTGTTTTTTATAAATGATAACGACTATTTAAGCCATTTAAAACGTTAAATGTAATAAATATCATTTAATTTTACATGAAAAGACAAAATTGCCGTTATTGATTACTTTAATTTGAACAGGTAATTTAAATTATTCCATTAATTTGTCTTTTGGATATCCTAAACCCAAAAAAATACAAAAACTAAATAAATAACTTGTCAATTTTTAAGTAACTTGGGGGCATTTAATTGTTAGTTGTTTATAGAGTTAGAAAAACGTATTTCTGTTCACGACTCATGTTTCACCCTGTATATTTGCGAGGGTACCTACACCCACCGTTCTGACTATGGCTGCACCTAAAGGTGTATCGTGACGTAATGTATGGCATAACCTATGTAGATCTCAATCAAATGTCGTAGAGTTCAGTCCTCTTATCAATGGAGGCTAGTGCGTGACGGGTTGCAAAGCAAAGAACTTCGACATGGCCTCCTTTATTGCGTCAATATTAACATATAATAGACTATATATTATACTCCAGGATCTACCAAAGACCAATAATAATACAGAATAATAAAATTAATAAATGACCTATCTAGATGCAGGCGGCGTACAAGACCAGTGTCGTTTGAGGATAATTTTTTGCGTACCTACGTCAGCTATGCTTGCTATGCTTGCATCAATATTGGGTATCGTTGGATAGGTTTTAAAAAGAATACGGGACCTAAAACAGGTTTTTTTCTAAAGTCAATATTTTCGGAGATATCCGCTCCAGAATAAAAAAACGGTGTTGATTAGTGGGTCCAAAAATTATGAAAAACGTCATGAATGGCTTAGGTATAGGTAAAGACAAAAATAAAATGTAGGTATGTCAAACATAATCGGCCCAGCAGTTTTTTAGTATAACTACCGACTACACTGAGCGTGGGACGACATGCTTTTAGCCGGTTTTTTTTTAATAACATGAGTCTAATGTGTAATATAGCAGGGTTTTATTTCTAGTGCTAGGTATTTGTACATTGCTTGCAAGATTTGTGAGGCAATGTATTGATATGCAATCGTTTTTGCTCGTAAGCTCGTAAAGTACTTTAAAATAAAATGTATGTCAAACATAATCGGTCTAGCAGTTTTTTGGTAACTACGGACTACAATGAGCATGGCACGACATGCTCTTGGCCGGTTTTTTTCTATACCTAGGTGTCTATTAGGATTGCTAAAACTGTCGCAAGCATACACCTGGTCTGTAAACAGGTCCATCTTGAATGTGTCTTATGTAATGTGTAAAGTGTCGTATGTACTGTAGCCGTACCATGACTTTGCAAGTATCGGTAACGTTAAGCTTCGTATCCACTAGAGGCAGCCTCGGGTCGAGCGGCCTCGACTTGAAGCAAACAGCCTCAGTTTGAGGCTGCTCGCTCTGAGGCAACAGCTACGGATCAGCTCGAGGTGTGTCGCCTCAGCTTGATCCGCCGGCGGCGCACTGCGCAGATAAAAGCCAATACGCGTCTCCACTAAACACACGGCTCGGACTAAGGCGCCTTTGAGCACGGCACAGAGACCGACAAAATATGGCTCAATCGCGGCGACGAATTTGCCTCGCGTCGCGGCGTGCCTCAGGTTGAGGCAGCGTCTCCACTTGCGCAGCCTCGGAGTGAGGCAGCCGCTCGACCCGAGGCTGCCTCTAGTGGATACGCGGCTTGTGGTTTTACTCGGTACGTAAAGCAGGCCATCGCAGTCGCTCCAATATGTTAGTGCGAGCGCGAAAAAATGTATTACGTATCAAGTAAAGCCCGAATCCTTTACTTTCCAGCTCATGGTACGACTACTGGGAGCTGGTGGTCATGGTGGACCGACATGGAGAAGGCGATCAATAAAACGCTTTCTGGTTATAGACTGATGATAAAACAATACTAGTCAGCGGAAAAAAACGACCAAGAGCACGTCGGGTAATCGGTGTAGGTTTCCACACATAGTCAACAACGGCTGGGCCGACTATGCTCAAAATAAATTTAGTTTAAAGTATTCTATAATCTTAATATTCATTACTTTTTAATAATTGTCGGATGCACGGATCAAAATTCTGGAGCGGTTATCTTCGAAAATATTGTCATAAGAAATAGTACTACATAACGATACAAATGCGAACAAAAATAGTACATTGTGTATTTAGGGCGGTAAGTAAGAATTTGCGAACGAGTGTGAAAGTACACACGAGTGTCACACGAGTTCATAATTCTTGTACCGCCCGTGGTACACACAATGTTTTTCATCACACCTGTGATGCAAAAAAGTAAATAAAACAATATATTTTAACAAAACTACTCTAAAATGGTCTAAATCAGGGATGACTCAAAATGATGAAATTAATCATTTTCATAAAAGAAATCTCGGCGCGGCGCGCGGCGTGCCCCGGACCGCGCTAGTGCGGCGTAATGTTGTATGAAAATCCTTAACGGCCTACTAGGATATAATGACGCACCTACGGCCCGCATCACCGCAGCGTATTGGCGCACTTACGGAACAGGTGTGATGAAAATAAAGTTAACAACGAGTGACGATACATTAAATATGAGCGAAGGGAGCGCTTTAAATCGTGTTAAACCGTTCTAGGCAACATATGGTATTGGCCAGCCGTCTGTACAAGAATAAAATCAAAATTATCGACTATTTAATGTGACCTTGCGCCGTAAGATTTCACACCTTACCGCAACTAAAAGAAAAGCTATCAAATAATGAAATTTCAGAGTAATTTACCGCTATTATAATTCATCATTTAATTTCAAACGCGTCATTGCATTTCGCAATGGATCAGTTAAATTCGTCTCAGTTCTTAGTTTCCTTGGAATAAGGGTCGTTTTGCAGTACCTGCCTCATTGTACGCATTGAAATCTGTTGAATCGAATAAAGTTCCGCTAGTTTAGATTGTTGACAAACAATGAGTTTAATTTACTCATCTATAACTTTAAAACTATTGAGAAAGATACCTATTTCATAAATATTATAAGCATTTTTTTATCCTAATTAAATTACCTGTATTGAGAAGTGGTGGTGGCTCAGTGGTTTAGACGTTTGACTTTCAATCCGGTACAAATTCTGGCTCGTACCAATGAGTTTTCCGAAACTTATGTACGGATACGGAATATCAGATGATATTTACAATTAGCTTTCGGTGAAGTCCATCTAAATGATCCAGACGCAATTAATGACTCTTTTCTTAATATTCCAGGCAAGGGAAACATAGATCCAGATACTTACAGTTTTTTCATTCGTAATAAATATGGGAATAGCGAATTTGTTCTGAGAGAGTGTTCTGAAGATGAAATACTAAAAATAATTAATGGTATCAAAACGAACGCATGTGGCGAGGATTTGGTATCAATACAAATGTTGAAAATGACTATGCCCGTAACTCTTTCTATAATAACAGCTATCATAAATAAATCCATTTCATCCCAAACTTTCCCTGAAAAGTGGAAGTTGGCAAAAGTGAAACCGCTGCCAAAAGGATCGAATGTAGAAACTTATAAGGATCTTAGGCCTATAAGTATCTTGTCAGCGCTCTCAAAAATAGTAGAAAGAGCAGTTTGTACGCAAATAACAGACTATCTAGAGCGTAATGAGATTTTACCTAAAGTACAGTCTGGATTTCGTAGGGGATACAGCACTACAACGGCATTGGCCCAAGTCACCGATGATACTATAGCAGCATCAGATAACGGAAAAAGCAGCATTTTGGTATTGCTAGACTTCTCAAGAGCTTTTGACTGCATCAATAGAGATCTGTTGCTGGCTAAATTGAGTTACTACGGCGTCTCGTTATCGGCTCGGAAGTGGTTTTTCTCTTACCTGTCTGATAGAAAGCAGTTTGTTCAAGTTGAAAATGAAGAGGGACGGGAGGTACGTTCCTTGGTACGGTCAGTTAAAAGGGGTACACCGCAGGGATCCATACTGAGTCCAATACTTTTCACACTGTTCACTGCTGATATCAGTAAGAGATTAAGGCACTGCTCCATCCACCTGTATGCTGATGATACGCAAGTGTACCTATCGTTCGATCCAGCAGAGACAGAGCGGGCCGTAGAGCGAATTAACGAGGACCTTGATACTTTATACGATTGGGCGAGTAAGAACAACTTAGTCCTCAACCCCACGAAGTCCAAATTTATAATCCTCGGAACCAAATTACAATGCGAGCATGTATCTAGACATAACCCCAAATTATTAATCAACCATCAGCCAGTTGAACAAGTGCACTCGGCAAGAAACCTAGGTCTTGTCATAGACGAGGAAATGCGTTACATATAGCATGTAAATCTTAAGATAAGAAACGCGTTCTATAGGCTTAAAGTATTATATGGGATAAGAGATCACTTAACTGAGGCAGTCAGGCTAATGCTGGTAGAATCGCTTATACTGTCACAGTTTAATTATTGTGACGCTGTCTACGGACCGAGAATTTATGCAAAAACTGCTCAAGCCATACAGAGAGTACAGAATGCATGTACCAGATTTTGTTATTCGGTACCTAAAAGAGCCCGCATCACACCTTACCTTAACGAGAAAGGAATCCTTAAAATGGCCGGGAGACGAGAGTTACATCTGGCGTGCTTGGTCCAAAAAATTATAATTACAAATAAACCCAGTTATCTCTATGAGAAGTTTAAATTTCTGCGAGATTCACACCAACGGAATACCCGTAGCAAAACTCAAAGCAAGCTGCTCCTGCCAAAGCACAAATCTGCCGGGTTCAGAGGATGTTTTAAATTTGCAGCGGCCAAAATATGGAATGACCTGCCCCCACCCTTACAAAATAATATGTCCCAAAACTCTTTTAAATCTAAAGTCAAAATTTTACTTTTTAATAAGCAAATGGACCTTTGAGTGCCTGTACCTTAAATTAAACCTTAAAATGGACCTTTAAATTGCCCGTTTCTATATTTTTTGTTCTTTTATACATAAATATACTTTGCCCAGTCCAATGTTTGTGTACTGTTTCTAAGATTGCGATTTAGTTTATGTATCTGTAATCTAAGACCCTGCACTTTGTATTGTAAACTAAATAGTCGTCGGGGGTGGCTGAAAATCAGCGCTGTAACAGCCAGTCTGTCTTGCAGCAAAATGCTGAGCATACTCCTGTTGCCACAATTTTATGGTTGTTTCTTTTTGTTGGCAGATAATTATGTTGTTTTTTATTTGTATAAATTGTACTTTTTTTGTATGTGTGGCAATAAATCTTTTTTCATTTCATTTTTTTTTTCATTTCATTTCATTTCATTTTTCAAGTAAAACAACGCGAGGAAACCTGCATACATCCGCGAAGAAATTCAAAGGTGTACTTATGTGAAGTTCCCAACCCGCTTAGGGCCAGCGTGGGGACTATAGCCCAATCCCCCTCATATACCTATGAGAGGAGGCCTGTGCCCAGCAGTGGGACATTAACATTATATAGGCTGAAATATTATTATATTATTTTTATTGTAGGTACCTACAGTCGCCATTAAATATATTTATCGTAGCGTCACAAAATATCTGAACACGTCTCTATCGTTATGGCAATAAAGGCATGTTCAGATATTTTTGAACGCTCCGATATATCTGACGGCGACTGTTGTACATTGTTTGGAATAAACTTAGAACAAGCTGGCCCCTATTTCACCAAACTGACAGGTGCGACAATTGTAAAATATAACTGCTACCGACGTGATAGGCCTCCGTAGGCTACGGCTGCCTCTTCCTAAGGGACGGTCTATTTGCTTGCCGCCAACATACAATTTGTACTAATAACGTTATTACATCGCTAATAAACTTTTTTTTACATCGGGGAGACAACTGTCACAATGTTAAGAACAATTTTCTTTAATTCTTGATATGAGTTTCAAAAATTTAAAATCGGTCCACGATAGATTTTCGGAAATATCGAGTAACATACCTACATACAAAAAAAAAACAGTCGAATTGAGAACCTCCTACTTTTTTGTCGGATAAGGAGACAAATCAAAAAATGACGGCTAGAAATGGCCGTCCATAGTAATTTTGATTTCGCTTAAAGATGTAATAAATTACTGCCTAGTTGGTTTGGCATATTAAAAGAATATCGATTTGGAAAATTGTTTATGGCCGACAGGATTTTTTTTTAATTGAGGCATCAATGTTGCCAGTGTTGAAGTGTAAAGAATTGCACAAAACGCAACTGTAATTGTAATTGCAACAAACGAACAAACCCTTTTGTAAGCCGCGAATCTTATGGTAAAATCGTGAATCAACGAGATAGCGTTTTGAAATGTAATGTAGCATGAACACAATGGGGCGTCGATTCTGGAGCCGTCGACATTTTGCCACCGACTTGAGACTGGTGTTGTACAATTTTCACAGTATTTTAGTTACGTAGTTTATTCATCATCATCATCACATATCAACCGAAAGACGTCCACTGCTGTACTAGGCCTCCCTCAAAGATTGCCACAATGACCGGTCCTGTGCCACCCGCATCCAGCGTAGTTTATTCCACGAAACAAATTTTTATTTTTATTTATTATCAAAAGATTATTACATAAGATTGAATCGTCTGTTTAAATAAAACACTTGTGTTACGTGGTACCTATTCGCTCTTTCATACAAAGCCCTTATCATTGTAAAAAATAAAAATAATATCTAGAAATTACTATATCAAAATACGTATGTTGCTAAAGGTATAAAAATCTTGATGATTCTGTGTATCGTCTGCTAATAATCCATATCCAAATCGACGTAGTGGGCAGTTTAAAAAAAATTGCCCAGATTTTTCCAGATCTGGACGTGCTCGGGCTCAGTCGAATGACATTGACATTAGTTCTTTTTTTTACGGTGTAATGCCAAGATATCCTCTCACTATACAAGTTACCTCCGGTATTTAACTTTTTAAAGCAGGTTTCTTTTCTTCCGATACTTTGCAGTCTTAGGACTGCAAAGTAGTTATGAAATGCCTTTACATATCGACGGCGAAAAGCAAACACGTAGTAACCCACAAAAATGAAATTGTTCACCAGAGCCGAAAAACCTCCCGAGTTTTGAATAAAAAATCATAACTTTCGTATTTATGGACACATCTTATTAAAAATTGGACACAGTATCCACATTTTTTTTGTCTTTAATTTCATTTAAATAAATTTCACCATAAGTTATTACAAGTGGAGTTATGTGGGTTACTACGTTTTGGTTGTTTTTTTACAGTTAGCAAACACGTAGTAACCGACGTCAACAAATGTATGAAATAGCATTTTTCTATCGTTTTTGTAGATAGCAAAAACGCAGTAACCCACTTTAAGTTTACTAAAAGTAACAGTAATAAAGTGTTAAACCACATGCTTTAGATAATTTCAATGAGCCCAGTGCTGTAACACCTATTTGTTTTCGTATTGTAAGTATTTTCAAATGCATTAAATGTATTGCCAACATTTTTAGGATGACTTTTAAAGTGACTTTAATGGAATCGCGAAACAAAACACACGACGTTTCAAATGTTTCGTTAAAAATGAGAAGAGACTTAAAGGAATTAAATATTAAAAACAAACCACTTGACGTGTAATAATCAAAAATTAAATAATTAAATTAAAAACGAAACGCATAAGTATACCTTTATCTTGAAAAATCATAATTAGACTTTTATAAAATGTATAGTTTTAGCAAAGTATAACATAATTGAACCCAGTTTAAACAAGATAAACAACAAAAAAATCTAGGTATAAGTACTTCTATCTAGCACGTTTGAGACTGATAACATTTTTTAGTTATTTATCTTGTATCTAAAGTATCAATCATTTATTCATAACCATGAAGATAAATTATTATAATATTTATAATAATATAAACGCAATATGAACTTGGTTCCTACATATAGAAAACATAATGAGATTCTATTAAATAATAAAGAAACGTCCACGCTGAACAGAAGAAACGACTAAAAAAGTATGCCATTCTGTCTTTATACTACTTTTGCTCAGTCTATATCTGCAGTATCAGTTATCTTCATTAATAATCATGCAGTTAATTATTATTATATAAACACAACGTTAACTTTGTATAATATACCTATACTAACAAAAGAAAAGCCTACTTTGAATATGTCCAAATAAAAAAAATTTAAAGTTAAACATTGTTAATAAAATTAATCACTTTAATATTTTCTTCGGTTACCGAGATGATTGCTCATGAAATAAAAGTATAGAAACGGATAGTATATTAATTAAATTGAACTTCATCCCGATGTTTCGAACAAACAAAATAAGAAAGATAAGTACAAAAACTACCCACAAAGAAAAATTTACTTAACCACAGACAATATTATATTTTAAGGGTGAATGTACATCCACCAACAACATACTAAAATGCAAATTAAGCTAGTTAGTCATTACAAGTGGTTTTCTGCCTTTTCGCCGAAAATTTTATTGCCGAATCACTTCCCAACCAACTTTTCGCAGAAGTGTCATTTGGTAGTAAATTTCATTTCCCAACTTTACATAATCCAACCTAACCGAACCCAACTAGTGGGTAATTCTCATTTCCCAACTATGGGGTTGGGAAATGGAATGGTTGCGAAATAATTAGTTGCCAAAATTTATTCGGCCGAATGACACTTCTGCGAAAAGTTGGTTGGGAAATGAAATTCGGCAATACAATTTTCGACGAAAACACAGGATACCATTACGTGTATTTTCAAAATGAAGACAAGAAACAAAATAAATAATCTACGCCGGTTCTATCCCTACGCCTCTGTCCTTCCTTTGTATGATTGTATTGTTAGGAACCTTCCTACCTGGGGTACCTACCCCAATTTTGAGACCGGCTAGAAACTCAGGGGGACAAATCTTTTCAAAAAACATTTGCAGTAAGGCTTTGGTTCTCGCTGAGGAGAAGAAATCCATTCCTAGAATGTTGCGTGAGGTCAGTGTGATAATGAAATATTCAAATTTTAATAGGATAGAAACAAGCTTATCTCTATCACTAGCTTGGGATCGTATAGTTCATCTAATAAAGGAGCAGACAAGCTCGCATAGACCGTGAGACTAATGGGTACGACGGTATTGAGCTTTTTAGTACAGGCAATTTTTACAAATAAGAAATACGTATGTATGTAAATAATATGTATGTTTCGGTTTAGTGCATGTGGATCTTAAGAAGTACTACAAATGTTTTTTTAATAGATGTGTCCCGCTGAGTTTCTTGCCGGTCCCAAAATTGGGATACCTTCCTAACAATACAATCATACAAAAGAAGAGATTTCTTCTCAGGTCAGAGGTGTAGGGATAGAACCGGCGTAGATTATTTATTTTGTTTTTGTCTTCATTTTGAAAATACTTATAATGAATAACTAGCTTCATTTGCAATATTTGTAATATCTACATCCGTTAAAATGTCTGTGGTTTAGTATATTCTTTGTGGGTAGTTTTGTACTTATCATTCTTATTTTGATGTAAGTAGATCTATCAAATTTCCTCGATTGTCAGTCGCCCGCAGACCACGAACCCCTATAAAGTGTTCGAAACGTCGGAATGAAGTTAAATTTAATGAATATACGTGCGTTTATCCGTTTTATTTTTTTTATTTTAATCAGTAATCATTTTAGGTAAAATTCTCGTTATAATATTTCAAAATTCCAAACACTTCGACTCACTTTCGCTCCGCGGACCGCACTGAGTGACGTCGCAAGCGTATGCGCAATGGCGGCGACTGCCACGTTGAAACGTTTTAAGGCGCGCGAATCTAAGCCCCTACACCCTACAAAAGTGAAGTAATTATTAAGTAGCTAGCTTTACGTGATCCTTGTAAATGCAGTAAAAGACAAGATTCTCTAATTTGATACTGCTAGCCAAAATATTATTTCCTGCCAAATGGCGTAACTGCAAGACTTTCAAATCTATGAGCGGCAAACACGTAGTAACCAGCATCGTCGTCAGAACAACGGGTGGTTTTAAGTGCTGTAAATGCTTTGATTTAAATAACGGAGGTTTTTTTGCTACTTACTACGTGTTTGCAGAATACATTTCAAGAAAAATGGGAAAATTTGTAGTTCCTAATTTCCTTGTTTTTCATCATATCGGCACGCGGATGGCACCAATCGACGCGGAAAAAATCGAAGATTCCGAAAGTGCAATAAAAAATTTTTTGTCCTTGTGTTGGTTACTACGTGTTTGCTTTCCAGCGTCGATATCAAGTTCAATCATCGAACCAGCGAGATGGTAACTTCCTGGTTTCATTTAACGTACGTAATGGCAACATTTAAGTATTTGCAAATTTGAGAAAATAAAATTAATTTAACAAGTCATGCAGTAGGTATCGTTAATTCTTGTTCGTTAAGTAATACCTATAGAGATGCCACATTACCATATTTCTTTATATCACAGTCTACATGTATATTGCCGACATAATACATATAAGAATAGGACTCCAGCGATTGTGTCATTCAGAATAAAAGAATACCATGTCTCACAGGTCAGGTCCTAATTGGTGCAATACCCGTTTTACAGCATTTAAGCGCAATTTTGCAAGCCTCATTTATCATGCGCGATGCTGAACTGAATATACAAATGATACTCCACCTGGAGTATGTGTGGCTGCTCCCGCGTTTCCGCTACTGCAGCTGTGGCCGGGTCGTATCCCACGATGGTGGTACGGTCGTTGCACCGTCATTGGTGTTAAGAGGCTGTTGAAGGAAAATTTGCCATGGGCATGGCGAGATAAAATGATTTTAGTGATGATGATGCGGTAAGGCAAGGTACAGGCCGGTCTGAGATCTGAAAAGGAAATGCGCGATGCTAGATTATATTTCTGTCCGGCGTACTCATACTCAATGATTTAATTCCCACAGTTCACTTTTACTATTTCATGATTTGCTTTTGTAATGTAACAACTCCCTTATTCATATACGTCTCTTAAGTTAGCAAGCCGATAAGTGGTGTTTGTCCCTTTCGGTTTTATAAAAATATTGATAAGACCGAAAAGGACTAACAATACTTAACTTAACGGCTTCTTAAGTTCAAGGCCAAGGGAGCTTATAGAAAATAATGATAATATTCAATCCTGTCAGCTAATGTGAAAAAAAATATTACAATTTGGATAAGTTGTGCTCTGTATAGAGGAAAAAAAACACTCTGTTTCTAAGCAGCAATGAAGAGCCAACAGTTCCTAGAACTTTTAAAACATAAACTTCGAGTGCCTCAATCAAAATGCCTCTTTATGCTGGTTCTCCTGAAGCTACATGCCCATTTAATTGACGAGAATGTCAGTGCCGGCCACTTAACTCAGTGATAGCTCTATTCGTCTCTGGTTATTGTGTGCTGTTGATGCGATATTGTTTCCAGTTATCTCGTTTCAGATCTGCGCAAGAGCAAGATGCGCGAGTGTTGCAAACTTTACACACTTTGAATACATAGTCTGAGCAAAAAGTGAAGGCACTTGATATATATGGGCGTACTTGCTGCCTTCAGTTTCTGCACAAACTAGTACTGATTATAATTTTATAAAATACGAAAGCATGTATGAATAATTTAGTGACAATTATGCAAGAAAATATACGTACCTACGTTTAAAGGTAATAATTAACAGTGTCAGAGATTTAGGGGACTTACACGATTATTTATTGTGGTCCACAAATGCCACATGGAAAAATAATTTATAAATTTTCTAGCACTAGGAACTATGCGTAAGTTAGTTTGGGTTAAGTAGATTGAATACCATTAAAATCAGGCGTGGATCCAGGACTAAGCCCAGTGGCAGGTGGGCAAGTGTCATCACTCCCCATTTAAAATAGCAAGTTTTTCAATCACATACCTACTGAAAAGTAGTTAGTCGGGTTGTTGTTGTATTCAGGCCATTTTTTTCCGTAACTCGACATCAAACGTGCCTATTTTGCGTGGTCCCGACGCTGGCCCAGTACTTGTTTGGGACTTCACATACACCCTTGAATTTCTTCGCAGGTGTATGCAGGATGGATTCCTCACGATGTTTTCCTTCACCGTAAATAACTTGTGAATATCAAATTCCGTTAGTCGGGTTTATAAAATACTAATTTAGGTAAATCTTAACTTAAGTACCTACCTAACCTATTAAGCATAACGAATAGCTATTTATCAATGAGTAGGTATACTTAATCGACAACTCAATTCATACTTAGATAACTTAGATACGCCGACATCTTAACCATTAATTTTACACTAATTAGGATTTCGTTCCAGGGCAGTGCTTTCGTTTCGTTCCTCACTTGAGCCGCTTCATTTCTTCCGCAACTGACCCAAAAACGGAAAATTCCTAAACAGGTTTTTATGCAACATTCTATTAACATCCACAATTACGGATGAATGTGTATTCTCATCTCAAGAATCCTTTCGAAACGTCGAGTAGGGGACAGAAGAGTAGGGGTGGTAAAACGGAGACGCACCGTCCTCTCACGATACAGCCCGTTCGACCGTTGCCGCGAGCAGTCAATGCCGCGAAAAAAAAAATTGTCTATGACTTTTCCCGCCAGTTGAGTGACGTTTTGATTTTTTAAAGCGATTGAGACTGTTCCAATTAGTGATTAGTGCATTGTTGGATTAGTGGACTGTGTTGTGTGATGACTGGTTGTGCACCATGAGAGGTTTATGGTTGTTTTTGTTGTTGGCGCATACGGTTTGCGCCATTACCGGACCAAGGGTTAGTATTGTGCTTATTATTTTTTTATACGGTGGATGAAAAATTAAATAGGCAATTTTGAAAACAGTTAATTGTCAGTGGATTTATTTAGGGACACAAATTTTACTACTTTAGTTAATTACCCTATTCAATTAGCTACTTAAATGGAACAAGAGATGAATTAACGAGATAAGTACATATTCGTAAACTAGGCTAAAATATAAGTTTTGGTATCAATTAAAGAAAAAAAAGCAGCATATTGTACTCATTCTAAAATTGTTTGTACCTACGAGAAGTTAATCCAGAATTGCAATGGAAATTGTTTCCCGATTTAAATTTTTTAAATATAAATAATGTGTCTTAGTACTTAGTATAATAGGACCTTTGTACTCAATTAAATGTAGTATTTCAATATTAGGAAAAAGTGCATATTCATCGTTAATTTATTACCAACATTTAATTTGCAAT
This sequence comes from Thaumatotibia leucotreta, assembly GCA_025490895.1. Classification (NCBI taxonomy): domain Eukaryota; kingdom Metazoa; phylum Arthropoda; class Insecta; order Lepidoptera; family Tortricidae; genus Thaumatotibia; species Thaumatotibia leucotreta. The sequence goes on from JALPQI010016959.1 coordinate 18,447, forward strand.
TACCATAATTTAATCATTTTATCAGTAGGCCAAACTTACTATGTAGGTACTGTAGGGAAGATCAGGGATGGCTGATTACCCCTTTTGTTCACCGCCTTCAAAAAAGGAGGAGGCTTACAATTGGACGATTTTTTTATGTATGTTCCTTTTGATTTAAAATCTTAAAATATCTTATACCTACTAAGCGACTAACCGATTTACGACCCTTAGCATCTCTTTAATATTACCTAAAATTAAGAAATACAGCATAAAAACAAACCAACCAAAAATAATTCATGTATAAAACCGTCGATATTTTTAATTTAGGACACCTGATAAATACTAGTTTTCAGAATTTTACCTCATACAAAGATAAAAACGAAAGTTCATGTCACGAGTCACGTAATCATATAATTACCACCATTTACTACTGATTCTACAATAAAAGAAAGTCCCACATGTCGTAGACACTTTCCAAAACTGCACCGAGCTCAGATAATCTGCACACTAAGTAATTAAACATTTACATAATCATAGGATCGTGACTCAAAAAGACGTAATAAAACTAATAAAAGTTCATTTCCCTGCGATATTTGTGTGATTTGACCGACGTAATGGTTAGTTTTACGTAATGTTATTTTAAATCGTTTGTTCAGTAATAAATGCTTAAAGTTTCACCAAACGACCTGTTATGTATTAATGTTTCAGCTACTTTAATGTTTAAAAAACACTTAAGCACACCTGCCTGTTATTTTATGTAAATATAATTTTAATCAAACAAATTATCAATTGTGTACGTACAAAATTTATACCTGAGTACGGCCGCGAAAAATTGTACAGTAACAGTCGTGAATTTGTAACACACGGTAACATACGTGAAGTAGGTAACACTAGTGAACTCTCTTAGGCTTAGTACACATGGTTAAGAAAAATCCTAAAAAATACCAGGTTTTTTATTGTAAAAATAAATGAGAAGTAGGCATAAGTTAATACAATGCAAATGTAATAAAACAATATGTAATCATAATGAACCGTTTATTTTATTAAAATATTAAGTATTCATATGACCAAAAATTTCTGGGTTGTTTGCTCGCATCCGCTCTCGGTACCGCTTCTGTTTTTCCGCCGCAGATAATGCCATCTAAATAGACAAATAAAATATTTTTTAAACGGTTTGCCAATTTTTTTTAAAATAAGCGTCTGTGGTCGATCATGTATAAATATATATGTCGTTATTCATAAGAACAATGAAATGAGATTGCTAAGGGGACCAAGCACTAAAGGGCACTTTTTACTTAAATTGTTTTATTCCCTGTAATCTGTATCATGTGTTTTATATGCAATAAAAAATATTGTATTGAAATGTAAATCGCATAATAATTTTAATATTAAATTACAATAAGTATTTAGCACCGGTATTTGGGGAATTTACAACGAACGCTTATATATTTACTTTACAAATGGAGAAACAAAGTCAAGAGATATAATAACTTGTACAAGCCGATTTTAGCCACTTAGTTAGAAAATCAGCAATTACCAAAGTAGGTTTCAATTTTAAGAATATGTGCCGTACTTATGTTATTTTCATATATAATTTATTTAAACTAACTTTATTACTCCTCTTCATATATCCATATGTAAAAAATAAAATAAGTATCTGATCATCAAAAATAAATAAATAAAAACTGTTCAATAATTGGCTTATACACGATTGTTTTTCCTATTGAGTCTTTTTGAATTTTTAAAAATGCTTAAAAATCACATTTCGCACAATAAAGACGATTGTCTAACCTTTTAATGTTGGATTTTGCAGTGTACACTACACTTAACAATCGATCACGAATGTTACGTAACACATATGGTAACACACGTATCATTCGTGAATCAATAACACATGCAGACATAACCTAAACAGCAATTTTCGTCATGGGTTTTGAAGTAGTAGGACCCCGAAGAGTTTGATTGTTGAAAGAAATTGTCTATAAACACACATAAAATAAATAATATAGTAAATCTGCATTCTTACCTTGCATATTCTCGCTGAAAAATATTAAAACTTCCCGAGACAAAAGCGTCGATCGCCTTGAAGGGCACTATCACAGAAAACAAAATGGCGATTTCTTTCCTCAAGTTGCATAACTTGAAGGTGGTGATGCCGTTATTAAAAAAATATCGTCGTTACCCGGAAATTCTGATAGTTTCGTAGTATTTGAGGTAACTTACGTGAGGTATCATTCGGGATTGAAAAATGAGACACGATATTTTAATAAGTTTTGCATTTATTTTCATTGTTTTTAATTTAAATAATTTAAATTGTATCATTGCAAATTAAAACATTAATTTAGAAATGCCAAAAAGATTACAGGTTCCAAAAAACAATTCTGCATTTTCATGACCTCAAATTATGAGATGTCTTAGGTAGGACACACGATTTTTGTATGGAAACGAAAATTAACACTTTCAAAAAAAATACAAAGTGTTAGTAAAATTGCAAACAAAATGAATTTAATAACTTTTCTGAATAAAAACATTAGTTTGCGCACCAAAATCCACTAACGACTATCATTAAGTAAGATAACATTATTGAGATATAGTACTCTATATTAATGGGACAGTTTCTTTTTTTCAAATGTACAATAATTGGCGGCCATACTCACCTATAAACTCGATAAAGCACTAGATCTTCGTAAATTTCGGGGATTTGTCTCCGTCACTGTAACGATGCCTTCGTTAGTCCCCGAAAAATCCCCGAAATTTGCGACTTCCGTAGTTTGCGGTATATAGGACTGGTGCGCATGAGTCATTTTGACAATTGTGTTATCACTTTGACAATCTTCTAAAGACATTTTATATTTTAAAAGACTTATAGTACCTACTTAAAAAAACAGCAGCATTGTAATCCACTGAAACCTCAAACTGGACGCATCGCCGTCACCGCCTTGAACTTCACAAACTGCACATTTGCACAATGTGCATGTGTAGAGAGTGAAACCTTCGGCAATGCCCGCATAACGACCTTCAATTGTTTTGTTTCATTTTATCTGCGTTTAAAATTGTACGGGGAATGTGACACTTTCTTTATGAAATTTGTACTACTTCGATTTGGTTAATCGTTTAAATTAACATAAATCCAATATTTTCTTCGGTTACCGCGAGGATTATACATGAAATAAAACTATGAAAACGGATAAACTCGCATATCTTAATTAAATTTAACTTTCTCCCGCCCGCAGACTACAAACCCTGTTAACCCTGTTAATTGCATCCACAGTTGGGCAAAAATTATCTTTTTACAAATAACCGGATCGATAACTAATTCATCTTTTATTTCAATTACTAAATAATCCTTCATTTGTTATTTTGAATTTATCTAGATGAATGAACTTTTATCTAAATAAATTATTTGACGTTTGAAATAAAAGATGAATTAACTTTACTTAAGTTTACTTCATGAGCAATGTCCATGGACCTATACCTAAACTGGACTGAGTACTGCGACAAAAAAGTGTGAGCGACAGAGAAAGCATATTAGAGAATTGCATCTCGTTTTAATTACGGTGCCCATGCTAACATTACGATCTATGAGAGTTGACACTTTTTTACTAAAAAACTGTCTATTGTTAAACAATACTGTCTTGAGAAGTTTGTCTCAATCCTGCTTTATTTAAAGTCATTGTGAAAACTCTAATCAAATTATTTATAAACTAAATATTTTGATGTGTGTTTTTATTTTTATCCCAAATAGTGACAATACTTAATACTATATAAATTTTATGTTTGTGGGAATCGATTCTTTATTTCCCAAATCTCTGAAATGTACTTCTCCCGTGGTGAGCCATACGTAAATTGAAAAACTTGGAGGCAATAGCCTTTATAATTTGGGTTTCATAATGATCCTCTGTGAGTATGGATGTTCTAGGTAGTCTAGGGTATTCAGGCATTTGTGAAATTTATGTGTGTTTGGCAATTTGTCAAAGTTTGATGTTATATATTGCATCGTTAAAACCACAAGATTATTTCTGATCGCGTCTTTGATTGCTTGGGTAGAACTTAACACTCGTAATCTCAGCAGCCATTTGAGCCTTGGACCGAGCTGTTTCCATATAAATGCCCACTAAATACTGTTTAACTAACTAAATACTAAAATTGCAACCATATACGTAATCATACCGGCCCAAACACTAATGTATTTTTTATACAGGTAACTTGTGTAACTGAGACACCATCCTCTATTAGTTGCTCTCACTCGGACCATTTTCACTAGTCTCTTTTTATTACAGAGATGTATCCTTCGTGCTCACTGATATTGTTAAATTTTTATTGTTTAACAAAAATGAGTAGGTACTCAGTCCAGTTTAGGTATAGGTCCATGGCAATGTCATTATAACTGTTTGACCTGACGTTTTAGATGAGCTTACTTCAAGAACAAACGAGGCCAGTTATCTTCATCTAGATAATGTATCTAAATAAAAGAGTTGGCAACTAAAATATTTGCAATTGAATTATCTTCAAATAAATTAATTTGAGATGATTATTTAAAATAGTTATCTACATAACTAATTATCTAGATAATGCCCAACTCTGATTGCATCTAAAAATGTATGTGAAGTCAAGGTTTAAGGACTTAAGTGCGTGATTATGGAATAATGTAAGTTTTTAGGTTTTGTTACATGTTTTGCATGAAAATGCATTCGGAAGCACGTGCTGTTATAACGGTGCGTATAACTGCAACATGTAAAATTATCTTAATGCAGAAATAATGTTCAATACATATGTGTAGTAGGTATACAAGCCATCTTAAAAGCATTTCAGCTCGTTATGAAATAGCTTAAGAGAATCAAGTTATTCATGCAGAAAATTTACTACTACATGCTTAGTTTTCTTTGTGTACATTGCAAGAGGCAAAGACAAAGTTGCAGAATTCTGTAAAAGAATAAAACATTGAACTGATTGATATTTATGGTTCGTCCAGTTCTTTTATCATTTAAGGCACTGGAGGTTTTTTTACATGTGACTGAAACTGCAAACTAAGTAACTAAGGTAATTCACCTTAAGTTTATTAGTGGAAAAGGACTTAACTAGGAAGTAGGTACTTATATATTTCTCAGCCAGATTGCAAAATAAACCAGCAATAAAATATTTCAGACGGGCCTGATAAATTGTCACAAAAAGTAGTAAAATAGAACGCATGGTTTAGAATGCAAAGAAAAAAAAATGCGCCTTTTACAGTGACAAAACTGGTTCCCCAGACTAGAACCATAATCATATAACCCACTTATGCAACAATTACAGCATAAGATCAACATCTTATAGTCTGACTTCGATAGAGTTCACAAGAGGTCACATTTCTGTGCCACTCTCATTTTCACTTTCAACTTAGCGTTACATATTTCCATGTGTATGTATTTGTATTATTTTGGTCACACTCTCCGACTTTTCTTCTTCGATGTATTTTTTTTGGGGTATTTTCTCAGAATATCCAGCCCGATTTACGTAAATGGTGACCGTGCCTTTGACCCGATAGAAAAATCGGACTCTGAACCGTTGAAACAATTTTTTTATAGGTAACTTGATGATTTAGCGTACACACTCGAGTCTCGCTACTATGTATCTATAGTCTGGTCGAGATTGGTTCTGAATTTTATCCACAATAATTATGTCGCAGTACATGTCTTGATACCACATTACAAATTTTGTTTTAATGTGGTGTCCACATATCTTTAACCTTTTGACCGCCAGACGGCGTACGAATATGCCGAATTCCAGACACCACGCATTCACGATTATTTAAGCGAAATTAAACTTTGTGAATTACTGCGTAAGTCGCTATTGTTTCGGCGACGTGACGGCTGTAGCCGTCGTTGGCGTCGTAGTCACGATTTTCCGTTGTCTTCTATGGCCGACTGTGGCGGTCAAAGGGTTAATTTCCAAAAGCCAATCTGTAGGTTTATGATGGTCCCGTGTTTATCGTTTTCCGTCGTTACCGTCACGTTCGGACAAGATAAGACGGAAGTGACTTGTAGCACAATAAACGGTAAAAACATAAGCAACCTGTCAAAGCAGATCCTTGCAGTTGTATCGCCTAGAATGCAAATGTTTGATGCGGCTTCTCTTAAATTGTTCTTGATCCATGTTGAATAATCGTATATAACGACATCAAATGTAATATTGAGACAAACAATAATATAGATTGACCACAGCTCGAAGTTCGCAAGTTTAAAGAAGGTGATTTTCTTAATCTTCCCCATACACCTACTAAAAGTGTGCGCTAAATATTTGATGGTTCTATTGTATGTGAAAAAGATAATTAAGCCAAATATCTGGGCTTTTTGAGTCTTTGTCCTGGTTTTGCGAATTTCGTAATGGCAGCCCTAGGTAGGTAGTCTGGCACTACAGTCAGCATTGGCCTGACGTCATATTAACAAAGAAACCGAAGCAAACGTAAACAATCCAATAAACGTTATTTGAGTATGCTTGTATCTCCCTGAGAATCACGACCCTATAAATCCCAATCCTGCCTGCCCGCCATAACAACATGGTTTAAATGTTAACTGAAGCAGTTGACTTACCGCCGACTAGATGGACCTCTCTCGGAGCTCTCTCGGTCGCTCCAATAGAGGTGTAATGGGAGTGACAGAGATAAATGCCGTTCGAATTTCATTCGAATCTCGCGGCAGGGTTTCAGTATATCACGGGCCAATCTCACCTCTCCACTTTCACCCGCGCATCTCCGCGCATGCGCGGCCGGCGCGGACGCAGCTTTCCATTTCGCACATCACATATACTTGTCAATTTTACAGAGACACTAGGGTGTGGACAGAAGACAAAGCCTGATAATTTGCAAAAAAAAAATACTCATATTACTCTAATGCATATGAAGCCAAATATGGCCACTTTGGTTTTGGACTCTATTGACTGCTGTTAGGGTTCAAATTTGAAATGCATTTTTGCCTGTCTTATGCATTAGAGGGTTAAGATACGAATA